>CABHPP010138705.1:0-45308 GCA_902168425.1 Peromyscus attwateri | reverse complement strand
ATCGAGGCCAGCCTGGGCTACCAAGTGAGTTCCAGGAAAGGCGCAAAGCTACACAGAGAAACTCTGTCTCAAAAAACCAAAAAAAAAATAAAAATAAAAATAAAAAAAAATTCTCCCAACTAAAAATGTCCAGGTCCAGATAGATTCACTGATAGTTTTTACCAGACCTTCAAGAACTAATACTAGTACTTCTCACACTATTTCATAAAATAGAAAAGGAGCATAGCATTACCAAACTCTTTCTATTAAGCTACTATTACCCTAATATCAAAATCAGACCAAATTATAGACTAACCCAAATACACCTAAGTGCAAAAAATTATCAACAAAAGACTTGCCAACCAAATTTAAGAACACATCAAAACATTCACCATGATCCAGAAATACAGAGATGGTTCAATATATGTACAACCATAAATGTTATAAAATGTATAATTGGACTCAGGGACAGAAATCACATGGTCCTCTGGACAGATGCAGAAAGGCTCTTGACCAAACCCAACATTCCTTAATGTTAAAAAATGTGAAGAAACTCAGAATAGAAAGAACACATCTCAACATGATAAAGGCATGCTACAATACTGAAGTGCCAAGGCAAGATGTGCCCACTAGAGCAGTAGCGGCCATAGGCATAACCAACTCCCTTCTGATTGGATTTGAGGACAGCTCACTAGAAAGAATTCATTCCCAGCATCGTAAATCTGGTTGAAAACCTATGCCCAGGCATGCCTCAGGCCCTGGGGGTAACCTACTGCTGTTTTGCTAAATAGGCATGCCTACTTATTGCCTTCTTCTAAATATGTATGTTCATACCCATAGAGAGACATGAATTGGTCTCAACCTTGCTCAGAAGCTTCTTTTTGTAGTAGGCGGTGATAAATGTACAGACTCATAACTGCTCAAAGAACTGAGTGAGAATCAGTGACTGAGTATTCAGCCCTAAATAGGATGACTATGTCAAAACCCCATCCTTCCTGCCCAAGGCTCAAGGAACACTGTGGAAGGTAGGAAAAATGTAAAAGATGGAGGATGTGGGGAGGAGTGCTGGGAAAGACTGTCATCTGTGTAAGAAACAGCCAAAGAACAGATGAACTCACAGCAGCTACAGCTATACTTGCAATAGCCTATTTAAGATCAAACCACTCGAAACTTCAACATGGATGGCAGAGGTCTCACGAAGCCTCACCCTTAGCTGAGAAGTAACGGGCAGTTGACAGCTCTTTTTGGGGGTGTGGCCATTGGTAGATCGCCCAAGCTTCAGTGGATGGCTCCACACTTGTGCGCATGTGGGCAGTACTAACTGGACTTAGTAGGTTATTAAAAAAAGAGAGAAGAGAGAACTCGAGAGGCATAGGCAGGCAGATCTGTGTGGGTGAGTTCAAGGACAGCCTGGTCTACAGAGCTAGTTCCAGGACAGCCAGGACTATAGAGAGAAAAACCCTATCTAGAAAAACCAAAGAGAGAGAGAGAGAGAGAGAGAGAGAGAGAGAGAGAGAGAGAGAGAGAGAAATGAGGACTTAGAGTTGGGAGGGAGACCCATTGTTGGGGAGGATGGGAGGGAAGTTGAAGGAGGACAGATATGATTAAAATTCACTGTATACATGGACTAAGTTTTATGCATTGTATACATGTATGGATTTTTTAGTGTAACGTACAAAATATTTATTAGGTGACTTCTATGGACTTCAACGGCTTAGCAATTTCATACTTACTGGCATTTGCAGCTTCTCGAATTTCCTTCAGTATTTCAGCTTCCATGGCAGGGTTATTGCAAATATCAACCCAAGAGCCTTCTATCCCTTTCTGTTGGGCCAAAAGGGTCAACTTTTTCTGGTTAGGAACCACAAAACTGATCACATAGGACTGGTCACTGAAAATTGAGATATTAAAATGGAAATCCAAATGAGCAAAATTACTCACAAGTTATTCAATATAGCAGTACAGTACAGGCGATTCTAAATACACATATTTTATATGATATTAACAAAAAAGTAAATGGATCAATCTCGCAGGCTTTTAACTTAGAAAAACTTGGACTGGAAACTCACCATGTACTACCTATGCAAACTTTTGGGGAAATTATTCATGCTAATTCTCTGTTGTTATGAATCCTACATGAAAGAACTTGTGGTGTATGTTAAGACAGACACTTAGCCAGACATGGCAGATGTCTAATAGAGAACAACAAAACATGTTGCTGAAAGGATCTTCATTCATGCTGTTAAATAAATTCAAGAACTTTCATGTTTATTTTCCTAACCCCAATTCAAGTTCTAAGAGGAGTTTGATGGTATCTGCATGCTTACACACGAACAAATTTATTTTATAATGCTCCTAATACTGTAAGTCTATGAAACACAAAACACAACTACTCTTTGGCTGGCAAGATAGCCATCAAGCCTGATAGCTAAGTTTGATCTCTAGAACCCACATGGTGATAGGAGAGAACTCCCACAAGTTGTCCCACTTGAGCTCCACCAACAAACAAACAAACATAACACTAAAACAAAAAGAAGTTACCAGCCCAGTAGTGGTGGCTCACACCTTTAATCCCGGCACTTGGGAAGCAGAGGCCAGCCTGGTCTACACAGCTAGTTCTAGGACAGCTAAGGCTACACAAAGAAACTGTGTCTCAAAAAACAAACAAAGAAGAGTTACCTTTTGGCAAAAGCACAGATGTTGTCGATCAGTGGACAGTTCTTCAGTGCTGCTTCTACCTTCCCAAGAGACACATATTCTCCCGCTTGTAACTTCACCAGATCTTTCTTACGATCTGCAATCATAAAAAATGTGGATCTTCAACTTAAACCAGACTTTGGTCACTGTCTCTTGGGGGTCTGCTCTCTTCTGAAGGAAGATGGAGGGGAAGTGGATCCAGGGGAGAGAGGAGCGGGGAGAAGCTGGGAAGAGTAGAGGGAGGGCAAACTGTGGCCAGCCAGATGTATTGTATGAAAAAAGAATCTAGTTTCAATAAATAAAAAAATACAGATCCACAGTCTGTATTCATTATGGCATGCATGATTCTGATTTTATTTCAATTTTATTGCCTTAGTCTTAGAAATACAAAGATATTTCCTCTAAAATCTTGCTATCTATCTATCTATCTATCTATCTATCTATCTAATTTCTCCATGCATATCACTAAAAAAATGCCTCAAATATTATACTTAAAGATCCAGCAGGTGTGTAAGGCAAGAGCATTTTAAGTTCCGGCCAGTGTGGTTCACACAGTGGGTTCAAGTCCAGTCTGAGGTTTATAACAAGACTCTGTCTCAAAGCAGTTTTCTCTGATGGAGTGTCACTGGGTGTATCAACCACATAACAGGGCAGGCCCCATCCCTAGGTAGTTAACCAACACAAAAAAAGACTCCATGGTATTTTTGTGCCCCCCCCCCTTTTGGAAGAGTGTGTGGGAGCACAAAGTGGGCTGGGTAGGGAGGTGGGTAAGATCTAGGAGGACTTGGAGGAGGTAAAAACATGATCAAAATACATTGCATGAAAAAGTTAAATAAAAATGATCTTCTCATACTCCTGATTACAGTGATGTTAAGGGAAGGAACAGAGCTTTGGAGGATTAGATCAGAATGGGAGCTTCGTCTGGTACAGACTCTGAAATGGTTAATTCAGTTAACCTCCCCCGACCTCGTTTATATGGTGGATGATGGTGCCTACCTCCCAGAAGCATGTCATAGTATCTACCTGACACATAAAGCACATTCACCAAACGCTATTTGACATTTGCTTTGTAAGTGGCAGTGCTATAAGAAAGTGCTGTCACAGGATGGCTCAACTTGAATCACTGTCAGCACGCTTAAAATCCTTGGTGTGAAGGGTGTGCTGCCTACCAATAGCAACAGCAGGGAGACAGAGGAGGAGGAGGAGGAGGGAGGGAGGAGGAGGGTTCTCATCAAAACGCACTGTACTCATGTTTCGGTATTCTAAAAAAGACTGTGCCAGGCACTTTTCTACAAAAGACCCTTTCTGGCATTCTCTAAATCTAATGGCTTCCTTTTCCATTTTAAATCTGAAGCAATAGTGTGAAAACCTTGTGCACATGCATGGTTTATGTGCATATCCGTGTTAACAATATTCAAATGTTTAGATCACAATTGTTTACTTTTGTCTATAATGCACAACTGTAAGGTTGTATACATGGCATCAGCATAACACAAATAATTCTCCAACACACATACACACACACACACACACACACACGCACACACACACACATGGACTACAGAGATGGTTAGTGTATACAGTGCCTGCCATGAAAGCATAATGACCTGAGTTCAGATCTCCAGCACCTACATAAAAGCTGGGCATGTCCTGGAAGAAAGGCACAGACATATATAGACACGTAGATTCCTGAAGCTCATTGGCCAGGAAGCCCAGACAGTGACGAGTTCCAGGTTCAGTGAGACACTGTCTCAAAGAAGCCAGAAAGTAATCAAAAAAAGACACCCAACACCTCAACCTCTAGCCTCCTGGTTTACCCACATATCCATGTGCCCATATACATATGAACAAGTACAAACACCACACACACACACACACACACACACACACACACACACATTGAAGAGAGGCCAGGCATGATGACACATTGGTACAACTCCTACTCTTAGGAGTCTGAAGCAGGAGGCTGTGAGATCAAGGCCAGGCTGCACAACCATGTCTCAAAAACAGTTGGCGCCGGGCGTTGGTGGCGCACGCCTTTAATCCCAGCACTCGGGAGGCAGAGGCAGGCGGATCTCTGTGAGTTCGAGGCCAGCCTGGGCTACCGAGTGAGTTCCAGGAAAGAAAAACACAGTTGGCTCTGGCAGGGAATAAAGAGAGCTTAGGATGTAGATCCATAATATAGTACTCCTCTAGCATAGAGCCTAGGTTTGCTCCCCAATACATGGATAAGAAGAACTATGAAGGTGATAGCAAGCAAACAAAACAAAACAAAACAAAAAAAAAAAAACAAAACGTTGAGCAGTTTTTAAATGAATCAATGTTAGAGGTAAAGACAGAAGTTTCCAGGAAATCTCTAATTACATTCTGCTCAGATACTGTGAAGCTAGCTCAGCAGCCGATTATATGAGGCACTAGAACACAGTATTTCCTTTGGAGTTGTGTTTTGAACGTAAATCTCTATTTCTGTAAGCCCAGTAAAGAAAATGCCAAAGGAACAACATTTCAAAAGAATAGACTGGTTCTGAAGATTGAAATGATCAAGGACAGTTAGAGCCAAGAGAAACTGGAAAACATGGATGCAAAGTGATCACTGAGAAATAAGGGAGAGGCAAGGACTAAAATCGTGTACTTATGTCACAGTGAATAGTTACAGAGAGTCCTGCAGAGTTAAGCAAGACAGACACATCTTCAGATCTTTTCTAAATTATTTTTGTTTTCCCATTACTGAATCAGTTATTCATTTTTCTGTCCATTTTCCCCACCTCAAACACTGCTACTACTATTGCTACAACTTAAAAAGATGCAGGCACTTCTCTGAACATTTTACATTGTGAACTCATCTAATGCTAGCGGCTGCCCTGTGAGGCTGGGAGTACCTGGTTCAAAGATGGAGCTCGGACACAAGGGCATGAGGAAAGCTGTAACCACTCAATCCATCAACCCTGCTGAGGACTCGACCTATGTTATCTTTCAGACTCACTGAAGCACAAAATGACAGAAACTATAGAAAAGAGAACATACTGACCTATAATCTGCAGGCAACCATCAGGATGGAATTCTCCAATATCACCAGTGCAAAACCACCTCTGCCCATTTTCATCCACAGAATAATCTTCTGCTGTTTTCTCTTCGTTTTTAAAATAGCCCATGGAGATATTCTGCCCACCAATCACGATTTCACCTCTGGGGTTTGGTTTATCATGAACTGTATAACCACCTAGAGATAATTTTTTAAAAAAATCACTTATTATCCTAAAATAAAATTCATTTTCTTTTATAAATTCTTCATTACAATTGTGTGTGTGTGTGTGTGTGTGTGTGTGTGTGTGTGTGTGTGTGTACATGCGTGCGTAATAGTTGGTTCTTTCCTTCCACTATGTGGGTCCCGAGGATCAAACTCAGGCCATCAGGCTTGGCAACAAGTGCATTTAGCTACTGAGTCATCCATCTTAACAACCCTTCATTAATTCTTAAAGTTTCTCTGCTATTCTTAATTTTATATTGTGTTTATGGGAGGCTCTTAGTTTACATTTAGTCTGAGGGACACAGGAGAAAAACTCTACAATATCACCACTGAAAACCTCTTACCCAAACCTTCCACGACACACAGAGGACAATAATTAAAGCTTAGTGTCCACAGGACTCGAGAGATGAAACCATCCCAAACAACAGCTATGCTTAAAGCTGTTCTAAGTGAATCATCAATGTGTTGTTAGCAACACTTCTCAGATCGTAGGCTCAGAAGTTTCAGTCAAAGACAACAGACATCAAGTACCTAAGGAAGGCAATTGCATTAAGCAAGGGAGAAGTGGAGGCCATGGGAAATGGAGGGAAATTTTATGGATTTAAACCGTGACCTGACAATTACCATCCGGTAGTTATTATCAATTCTTTCTGGCATAGCACGGTTGTCTAATTATTTCTTTATTTAATAATCCACTTTACTGTAATTAATGTATATTTACTATGCTTTATCATGTCCATCAGAGGGAAATTGGTTTACTTCTGTCTCCAGCTCCTTGTGAAAAGAATTATCAATAGTGTGTATATGGTTCTGTTTTCCCCTAAACGCCTTGCCTCTATAGGTATTTGTGTAAACATTTACTGTACATATAGCTACCTAGACGAGTCTTGACTATGGAAATCTGCTAGGGTCAAGATCTTGTTGTCTCTCGGTGACCTGAAAATGTGGTTTCTCTCTCAGCCCCCCAACATCACCACTAGCAGACCTGAGCTTCAAAAGGTGAAGCTCCAAACCCAGGAGAAGCTCCAATTAGAATCTTTGGCCCACCTTGCCATCAAGTATTTCCTAAATTAAAAACCACAGTGGCTAAAATCTAGACATTTTCCCCACCGAGCACAGAAAAATCATAGGGAACAGGCAAAGCAAGGGATCACTTGTTACGACTGACAGATTCTCACTTCAGTGAAACAGAAGTCCTGAGGCTCCAGATGGTTTTCAGTGCATCTAGAGTCCCCAGAGCTTGTGTGAAACTCTTACCTTCCTGCCAGTCTTTCAGCTTAATTTCACAGCAGATAAGAGGAGCGCCAACTCTTCCAGTAGTATAGTCAGTAACTGTAGGAGAAAAGGCAACGAAACCATTAATTACTACACAATAGTTCCCAAGTGCACACTGAGCCACCAGAAACACCGAGCCTCTAAAGATGACACAAGAGGCCAGAGAGGGAGTGCCACCTCTTCATTTTTCAGTGTTTGGACTCCCATTTCCTCAGGGCATTCGTGCTTTTCAGGGCTGGATTTTAGATAATTACATTAAAAAAAAATCTGCTTCAAATGAAGGACTAGGTCCACCAGTACTACATAGAATTCTGCTAAGACAAAGTGAGATGAGTATTCCTACTCTTTCACTCACTTACAACATATCTCAGATAAAATGCCTTTAGTCTCCATTTCTTCACCCATAAACACATCACTTTCATATAAGTACACACTGGGAAGATTAAATGTGTTTACTAGTACTTGTCACTTTTTATTTGTTCTCAAACATCATCATCAGGGCATTAGCCCTTCCTCGGCCATCTGTGACTACACTTAGCAATAATCACATCTTCACAGATGACTTCTTATGAACCCAGTATGACAGTAAGCATTGTGAGCTAACACACAAAGGATGAGGAGATCCAGCCCTCAGAGACCTTACCAACAGAATTCCCAGGGAGAAATGTATGTGAAACAGTACTTAAGTCCTCACCTGCATGGACAAGTGACGACATGAATGAGCCGAGGAGCTAGTATATCATCAGTCCTATAGAGAGCCTATTACAAACAGCTGGCTCCAGCCTTTACAAAATAGCTTCAGTTTGAAATGTTCAGTTATCTTATCCCACAGACAGTCATGAAATCAACAACTGGACACTGAGGAGTGTCGAAGAGGAGTTAGATCGGGGATAACCAACCAAGAAATACAAGATAATCAAGAAAACTGTAGCTGTGTCTGGACACTGTGTCACATGACAGTGAGACTGTCCTTTATGGCTAAATGTCCTTGAGGCTGCTCAAGTTGTTCCCCTAGCATCAAAAGCTAAGGTGCCAGGGCATTCTCCCACAATGTGAAAAAACTGAGGATCTTCAAAAAACTCTGGACTCACAATATCATTTACATTGTGATTTACATTGGGATGCCCCCCCCCCCCCGCCCTGTTTCGGGGCACACACTCTAATCTGTATTTGGAGTACTTCACTGCTTTACTCAATACCTGTGCTTTCATCTGGAGACTTCTACAACAAGCACTCTAAGACTCCGGATACCAGAAAGACCAACGTAAAATGAAGTAGCCAGAAAAGACCTTATAAAAGTTGGGTAATAATGGCTGGCAGCGACTAGGCAACAAAAATGGCATTCCAAAGAAGAGAAAAGAAATTACAGTGAGGTTAAGAACCAAACTCTATGTCAAGAGAGAGATGATTGGTTTGCCTAGAGAGGAAAGACAGGTGGGTAAGATAATGCTAGATAGATCAAGTACATCTTCAAAACAGGGAGAGGTGTATTTAGATTCAATTCATCTGTCAGGCAGAGGGTGGGCTTGACATGCCTAATAAAAGCAGGGGATGGACTAAAGGGCTGTCCTGTCATCTCAGAGCCAACTCAAGTAATAAAACACAACCTAGTGAACCGACGGGAAGATCTGACTAAAGTTAAAGGCAGTAAACGTTTGAGGACTTCAAAGCTGATTAAGTCCTGGAATGATTTCAAAGACGTAATAATACTGACATAAACAAGGAATTTAGCAGTAAGGTGACAGTTTGGAAAAAGGATATTAATTTTGGAAATAACCAGAGTGAAGTGATAGTAATCTCATTCAAAAAAGTTCCTAGGCTGCAGACATGGCTCCGATGTGAAGAGTCCTTGCTGTTCTTGCAGAGGACTGGATTTTGGCTCTGAGCACCAATCTCAGGAGGCTTACATACAACCACCTGTAAATCTAGCGACAGGGGATGCAACACACTCTTCTGGGCTCTGTGCATGCTCGCACTAACATGCGCATGCACACACACAAACACACATGATTGAAACAGAAGCCATTTTTTACTTAGAATTTTTTCATATGATTTTCATATATTTTTGATGATATTCTATTCCCTCCCAACTCCTCCTCACCTCCCTATCCACCCAACTCTATAAAAACAACAAAAATAAAAATTAGAACAAACAAAAATCACTAAGACAACCCCTCCAAAAAATATACATGCGCATGCACACAAGCACACGCACACACAAGTCTATTTGTTGGCCAACTACTCCTGGGCATGGGGCCTGTCCTTGAGTGTAATACTCTATTAAATAAAAATTTTCCTTTTACTAGCTGACATCAATTGGGCTAATTCACATATGAACTCAGAGACTAGGACGCATACACAATACCCACACAGGTTCAAACCAGAAAAAAAAATTATTCCTATATCCTCAGTGTTTCTCAACCTGGCATGATTTTATGTGCTAAGGAGATATGAGGCAATATTTGAAATATGTTTCATTTTGACAGTGTGGGTGAGCAAGTTACTACTAGCAATGTGGACGAGAGAGAATGCAACAACCAAGAATTATGTGGTTCAAAAATGTGACTAGGGTCAAGGCTGAGACACCCTGCCTTGGGGAATTGAAGGTAACAGAAGACAAAGCAAAAAAGAGGGATGTAAGAGGGACACTTCAAGGCCACAACTGTGCGCGGTGATTACTGAGATCATGCTACCATCAAACTTTCTATCTGTGTGCATGCCCACCGATTGGTGATGCTCTCAACTTGGACTAGAGAACCTTCTTTTTGCAGTGGGTAATGGTTAATGCAGAGAATCATAGCTGCTTAAAGCACCTAGTGTAAGCAGTCATGAGAACTCAGCTATGGAGGAATCATCTATAACAGGGGGTCTCCATCTCTGGGTCATGACCCTTTCAACAAACCTTATCTCCAAAAATATTTACATTATTACCCTTTCAATGAACCTCTGTCTTCAAAAATATCTACATAACAGAAGCAAAATTATAGTTACGAAGTAGCAATGAAATAATTATATGGTTGGGGGTCACCACAACATGAGGAACTGTATTAATGGGTCACAGCATCAGGAAGGTTGAGAACCACTGAGCTCTAACAACCTTCTTCCATCCAGTGCACAGGGAACATCTCATAAGAGGGAGTATAAAGAATGTAAGAGCCTGTGTGTGTGTGTGTGTGTGTGTGTGTGTGTGTGTGTGTGTGTGTGAGAGAGAGAGGGGGGGGGGGGGGGGGGGGGGGGGGGGAGAGGGAGGGAGAGAGGGGGAGAGAGAGAGAGAGAGAGAGAGAGAGAGAGAGAGAGAGAGAGAGAGAGAGAGAGAAATGGTATTTTCTGAACATGACATGACTGTTGCACGTATCAACTCACAGCAGCTGTACGTCCTGCACAAGACTAAGCCAGTCAAAATTCCAAAGGGTCCTCAAGACCCCACCCTTGGCAAAGGAGCTATTGGGTAATAACAGCTGCTGAGATAGGGAAATGCATTACCCTCTGGGAACACAGACATCATCAGTGGGCTTATGGTTAATCAATAATAAAAAACGTGGAGACAGAGCAAAGAGTCCTAAGGGAAGTTGGAGGGATATGGTGGTATATGGATCTGACCAAAATCTGTTACATTAATGTATGAGATTTTGAAAGAATAAAAAGTATTATTTTTAAAAAGTGCTTAAAGAAAGAAAATTAAACCAACATGACAGAATTATGAGGCTTAAAATATTTATGAAACTAATGCTAGGTAGGTTTATAACAAACCTTGTATTACTCAAAAGGAATCATAAGGTAAGTTCCTAATGCTGAAGACATGCATTCAGACAGAGGTCTGTGAGCTGGAACTGATCTGAAAGCCTCCTTCCTGAGGACTAGCTTTCATGGTACCAGAAGCTGCCATGCTAGCTTCATTTACAAAACAACTCCTGCACTTAATGTTCAGGGAATATTGTGGAAAAAGGAGCCAGAAGATGAGGGAATTGGCTGTGCAATCATGTCTCCTAGTAATGTCAGAAGCTACATCCCTAAGAATCGCACCAATATGACCGCCTAAACGTGAGCTGATCAAGGACAACAGGCATGCCAAATTGGACAGGGAAAAGACCAGAGGCCTCAACTCTATGTAACACAGAGCCACAGGCAATATTGGGACTGGGAGAGGTAGTGTTCCCCAAGGAAGCACACCAATTGGATATCCCAGACCGAATGGTCAGCCCTGAAAACATGCACAGGAGTAACACTATGTACAATAAGCAGGTTCTAATTGGGGAATATGTGTGTATATAACTGTATGAATGTAACAATTTTTAAAAAGCCATGAATTTAAAAGTGAGCAAGGAAAGGTGTATGGGAGGGTTTGGAGGAAGCAGAGAGATTGGGGAAATGGTGTAACTATATTATAAAATTATAATCTCAAAAATAAAAAGATTTTTAAGCTGGGTGGTAGTGACACACACCTTTAACCCCAGCACTTGGGAGGCAGAGGTAGGAAGACCTCTATGAGTTCGAGGCTAGCAAGTTTCAGGATAGTCAGGGCTATACAAAGAGACCCTGTCTCAAAAAAACAAAACAAACAAAAAAAAATCAAAAAATTTTAAAAAGGAATTATACAATAAGCATGGTTTCTAAGTGATACTAACACAGGACCAATGGTTACCTTCAGTAACTGTACCAGCACCACATGTTTCTGTCAGTCCATAGCCCTGACCAATGGGGCAGCAGAAGCAGACATTCATGAATCGGTGTGTCTGAGGAGACAGTGGGGCCCCGCCAGACAGCATCATCCGGACATTGCCTCCCAGCAGAGCCTTCACCTTTTTAAAGAGTAACCTTGATAAGAAGAGAAAGAAATAACAGTCATACTGTTACGCATTATTCTTGGTACCCGGCTAACTTATAAAAGTTCTCAAAACTGGCTGAACACGGACATTTCCAAATATGATGGCAATGGGAGGGTGATCCCATACGAAACAGAACGCGATACAGGTTCAAACTCCAGGGCCTCTGAAATGTACTTACAGATTACAAAGAGGTGCATCATATCCTTTCTTGATTTGTTCTAATTTGTAATCATACCCTATTTTGAATAGAGTTTTCTGAATATAATTCATCTCTTGAACCTTGCTCATAACATTCTTATAAATTCTATCCATGATTTCCTGCAAGATAAACAAAATACTCAATAATCTGAAAAGAATTACAACATCACTAAAGACTGTCATGATACCTCTTAGGCAGAGGTCTATCTAGGATCATGGACATATTTGTTTCCTTCATTAACAGAACGAATTTTACTGACTTGTTTACTACTTCTAGGAAATGAAAGATAATACATGTTAGCATACTATATATCGTAAACAAACACAATCTAAAATAAAATAAAAATTTCATTTTAAAAAGACTCAGTACAAGTGTAAGATGTACTTTGGTTCAACATGCTAAGTTGATCTAAAATATTAAAAAAACAGGGCTGGAGAGATGGGTCAGTGGTTAAGAGCACCGACTGCTCTTCCAGAGGTCCTGAGTTCAATTCCCAGCAGCCACATGGTGGCTCACAACCACCTGCAATTAGATCTGGTGCCCTCTTCTGGCCTGCAAGGACACATGCAGACAGAATACTGTATACATAATTAATAAATAAACCTTAAAAAAAGTCTTAAAAATATTAAAAAACAAACAAACAACCCTTAGGTGATTAACAGACCCTCAACTGGTCAACATGCAGAAAAAAGACTGTGGAGTGTTCTGCTGTAAATGAGATATACACCTCTCTCTCTCTCTCTCTCTCTCTCTCTCTCTCACACACACACACACACACACACACACACACACACACACACACACACAGAGAGAGAGAGAGAGAGAGAGAGAGAGAGAGAGAGAGAGAGAGAGAACTCACAATGACTGTAACATTCCAAAGACCTATGCAAGATCAAGCCAAACAAAATACCACCATGGAGGCAGGGCACAAAATCCTACTGGCAGTGTAGAAACTACTGGCATTTGAGAGCTGCTGGAAGAGGGAGAGTCAGTTTTCTTTAATGGTGTGACCCTGGGTAAGTCAACCACACAGGTTCCATTCCCAAGAGTAGTTGGGCACCACGCAAACTGGACTCAATGGTTTAAAACAAAACAACAACAAAGTGAATCCTAAACTCAAGATTGGGTTGGCAGGGAGACAAGAATACCGAAGGTGGATCTGGAAGGAATTGGGGGAGGGGAGCGAGTACGATCAAAATATACTGTGTTATTCTCAAAGAAATTTAATAAAATTTTGTGTAAAAATCTTAGCACAGAAAGAATTCATTCAGTTCTGATAATTTTTTCAAAAAGTTATTTCAAATAAATTCCCTTATTTTCATATAGCAGCAAAATACCTAACTGTGTTGAATCAAATCATGATACTTTTCTCTTTATTACTATGACCTTGTGACTCTCTGACAACATGGCAGGGGTCTTAACCATTTCCTAAAAATCGTATGTCTTTATAATTCAGGCATTTCTATGCTATTTTCCTTGAAACAAAGATTAAAAATATAAACTTCTTGCTGATAGTTACTTGATAAATTAGAAGTAGGGCAAGGTTTGGGATATACTGACTCAGGCTAATATGTATAAGGCAAAAACAAACACCTCCATCACTAAGTGATGGTTTAAAAAATGTTTAGCACAAATTATTACAATAAAGCATAACTGTTCATAAATATCGGGTTCTAAATAGTGAAGGCATCAATCACTAGTATAACTTAAGTTGTGCTACAATAAATAAATTTATGGGTGTTTCTTCCATTATTAAAGCAGAGCCATCATATACAAATGGAGGTCAGTAGAATCATTCCTTTAAAAAGCTGCCAACATAGTGAAGCATGGTACACATAAAACTGTCTTCTCCACTGCCACAAAAGGATTCACTACCGTATCCCTGGACTTGTTCTGTAAGTCTGCGACTGAGAACTCTCAGGGTTTTCCCTCAGGGAAACACTGTAACGTACTAGAACACCCCCTTTATAAGCTCCAGGGGCCCAAAAACATGGACACAAAAGCAAACAGATGGCAAGGAGGTCAAGGTGTGGGAACCACTTCCACTACTTCCACGTGCCCATGGAAGGTCTTGGGAATAAGATGTGCAACAGTCACACAGTGGCAGGATTTGTAGTTCGCTCATCAAACCACTTCTTATCTCAAGCTAACTATATACCATGTTCCAGCTAGTTATTTGTACTTAGAAGCAGTGTGATATTCTGCATTCTCTTTGTAAATAGCTACAATGCTAAAGCTTACATTGTGCTCTCATCTAGGAATGCAACGAACTCAGAAAACAATCTACGGGGGAAAAAAATCTTAATAAAGAGTTCTTTTAAAAAGGCCACCTATAGAGGAAGGATTACAGGAGCAAGAGGGGTCAGGATCGTGATGGGAAAAACCACAGAGACAGCTGACCCGAGCTAGTGGGAGCTGATGGACTCTGGATTGACAGCTGGGGAGCCTGCATGGGACCACACTAGGCCCTTTGAATGTGGGTGAAAGTTGTGTGGCTTGATGTGTTTGTGAGTCCCCTGGCAATGGGACCAGGGCTTATCCTGGGTACAGGAACTGGCTTTTTAGAGCCCGTTCTCTATGGTGCAATGCCTTAATCAGCCTTGATGCAGGGGAAGGGGTTAGGTCCAGCCCCAACTTGGTATGCCAGCCTGTGCTGACTACCCAAGGGAGGCCTTACCCTCTATGAGAAGGAGATGGCAGTGGGATGGGGAGGGGAGGTGGAGGGGAGCAGGAGAAGGGGAGGGAGGAGGAGGAACAGGGATTGGTATATAAAAAGAATGAAAACAATTTTAAATAAAAAAAATTATATAAAAAAGCCCACCTATAGAATAACAGGAGGATTTAAGGAAAGCAACCAGGTCTGATGTAACACAGACTATTTATTTACTATCCTTCAGTTTGAGGAAGATAAGGAAGTATCACTGTCGATATGATGAACAAGGACAGCAGCCATGGAGAGGACCTGATATAACCAATGGGAAAGAGACGGTCCAACAAGTCCTGGACAGCTACCTAATGAACTCATAGCCCAGCAGGAGTGAATAGGAAAAATAAACCTTTTAGGAGGGTCTTCAGTTGTCCTAATCCAAACAACAGTCACAGGGACTAAGGGAAGCCTAGATTAGTCTAGATGTGTCTGTGATTTCCAGAGATCATGTGATCATGAGGGCTCTGAGCTAGCCAATGGTTTAATCCACTAATAGATTCAAGTTTTGACTATATTCCTGGGAAACAGTGATGCTTTGGAACCATTTCCTCATTTATCAAGTCCAAAGCCTCTCCATTCAGTTTGAAAACTTGGCAAATGCTACAGTACCTCTAAATAACAGGACAAAATCTTTTCTGGGCTACTCCAGCTCTAATATTTCGTAGAAAAAAATTTAAGGACAATAAAGTATTTCACATCTGTAATGCTTAAAAAATTTGGACTGACCAAAATATCATCTAAATCTCAGTCTTTCCATGCACAAAAATAACTTGTGAAGATACTAGGCTATGTCTGGAAGTTTGATTCTAACACAAGCAGTAGTAATAAACTCTCCCTGTGGTTTGCCAAGTGTAAATAAATGTGCTAGAACATGACAGATTCATGCACATCTGAAACACTGCATTAGACCTTTCAACTCATCGTTATATGGCTTTAGATGTAACATCTGTTCTTTTTAAAAGCAGCATTTCAGTTAAGGATCTTACATCTAGGAAACAGAACAGTACTCCTGTGGCAGCTTTTGGAAACTGGTAGATTTCTTTAGGAAGTCCTTCGGGAAGGTGACAGGTCAGATGCTGTATCATGTGATGTGGTGAGTGAGAAGTGCTGCCTGTTAGTTAAGACTCAGCCCTGTCACCAACCTGTCCCATAACCTCAGTTCTCTGGGAGGACGCAGGGCCTGACTGCTTTTAATTACAAGATGAAACGAAATGATCCGGGGAGTACATGTCTACCTTAAGATATTAGGACCATGCCTCAACTCCAGGTACTTTGAAGGTCATTTTCATCTTGAATTTCCAAGCATCAGCACATACTCACATTCTGTCTTTGGTATACATTCCAGCCTTGTTACTTCTATGATTTTAAGGATCATCTATGTCAATATTTCAAAGTAAAGTTATTCTTTAAGTGTACACATATAACTAAAAGAATAACTTTTTAAAAATTAGAAGTGTAACAAGAACTTGTCTAAGTCACCCTTTTCTGTTTGTGTGACTAGTCTGTACTCACCGGAACAGCAGCCATGAGAGTGGGCTTCAGCACAGTACAATCACCCTTGCTTCCCTTCTTGATTTTGCTGGACTACATTCACGAAAAAGCAAATACAATCAGGGAAACAGATGTTAGCAAAAATGTGTGTGTGGGGGGGGGGGGGGGGGCGAGTCTAATTCAAGTATCAATAACAAAGACAGAATTTACACATAGGACTTAATCTCTTATTACAGCATCAATTACAAGTCCAAAGAGTATGTGATTTTTCTATTTTATTCTGTTGGTTTGGTTTCGAGCACTGGTTTCTAGCACATCGCAGCCTTCCCGAGAAGAGAAACTGATCCAGGATAACAATAGAATTGGACATGTTGGTGAGCTAAAGATTTGTATTAATAATACACCAAATATAATACACTGCATTTTCAAAAAAAAAGTCCATTTTTTACAAAGCCCCATTAAAGCAGTCTTATCACTAAAACAGAATCAAAGGCTTTTTTGTTGTTGCTTTTTTTTTTGTTTTTTCGAGACAGGGTTTCTTGTAGGCTTGGCTGTCCTGGAACTCCACCTGTGGCCTTAGAACTCACAGAGATCCGCCTGGCTCTTCCTCCCGTGCTGGATTAAAAGCCTGTGCCACCACACCTGGCACTTTGAAGGCATTTTAACTTTCTTTGATTACTCAGTAGGCAAAGATGTATCTCAAAATGACCATTATGGATGTCAACTTACATCACACAGAATAATAATTTGATAATTTTCTGATTGGTAGAATAAGGACCAAGCCAGTGGCCAAGTGGCGACATGCACATATATACATCAATGTGCACAATTTCTTTCATGCATAAAAACACTTGGGATTTCAAATGTCAAATTAATCACAGGTAGAAAATTAATAAAGTCATTTATTGAAAAAAAGTAGATAAAAATAAGAATCTCCTATAATATGATTTAGTCATTTACAAATCTGGGTAAATGATGCATTAACCAAGCTAAGAGGCAAGAAAACCAGCTCTCTAGAAGCAGTGAAATTGACAAGAAGTACCACACAGGCTCTGCTGGGAGAACCCAACTGTTTTTCTCTTCTTAAAGCGGTTTTCTGTGTGGAATTAATTTCAAATGTGCTTAAACTCTGAGTGAGTGCTGCCTATTGCTGGCCTTCCTGCTATGAACAGTAGAAAAAAAGAACCCTGATTCAGTATGAACCTGAGGCCTGGCCTTGGAGACGCTACAGTGCTATCCAACAGAACTTTCTGCAAAGGTGCAAATATCTTGGTCACATAGGTATTAGGAACCTGAAATGTGGCTAAATAAAACAAGAAATCAAAAAATTTAAATCTAATTTTAATCAATTTCTCTTTAAAGATGGGACTAGTGGCAGAAGTCCAGAATAAATTCAGAAGAAAACTAGGTCCTAAAGCTACACCTTTTCCCAAGAACCAGTTAATGGTCCTGAACAGCGTGTCAATGGTTCAGTGAATATACTTTTCAGTATCAATTCTCAGAGTAACATCTAATAAAGATAAAAGTAATTATTTCAAAATAATTTTAAAATATGGGCCTAAATCAATGCTACTATCATTTATTCATAGAAAGCTACGTTTGATGCCACGGGGACCTTTGTGCTGAATAAATCACGAGCAAAGAGAATGTTTGTCACCTGGTCAGATAATGTAAGTGGAGAAGAATAACCAATCCTGCAGCCGTAGGTAAAGCAAGAGATCTCTGCTGTCAGTTCCAGCACATGAGCCAGGGGTAGATAACCAATGTAGGTGTCCTTGGGTCTGAAACAAACAAAATAAGAGCAACAGATTAAGCGCGCTGAAAGGTGTTTTCAAGTCATAACTCAATTATGAACTCTGGATTTGTAATAAAGCCGAGGGAGCCTCTCTTACCCGAGTCCAGGTATTCTTTCACACTGGCCTGTCATCCCAGCTATCAAGTTGCTATGATGCATCATCACTCCCTTGGGTCGGCCAGTAGAACCACTGGTATACATGACAATGGCCATGTCGGAAGGAGATGGTCTATTTGGAGGAATGCTCGCTAAATAAATGAAAAAGCACATTTTCTTCAGTTTGAAAGGGGAATTACTTGACAAGAAGGTATTTGCATTTTACATAAGGATACAGATTTCAAAATTAGTCTGGATTAATAAAATAGTAAGAATGGTTATCATATTTCAATTGACTGAAATAAAAATTTCAAACTCAACCCGGTCTATTTCCGGGATCAAGCCTCTTCACAGTGTTATATACAGAATTGGGAAGGGTTTCTAAGGCTTTGAAAGGATAGCATCCTGTGGAGTTTCCTTAGCTCTAAAGAACAGTTCAGGGCCCAGCATGGTGGTACACGCCTTTAATCCCAGCACTCCAGAGGCAAAGGCAGGAGATCTCTGAGTTTGAGGTCAGACTGGTCTACAGAGCACGTTCCAGGACAGCCAAGGCTACACAGAGAAACCCTGTCTGGGGTGTGGAAAGCAAGGCATACCACTTAGATGATCAAAGTCAAAGTTATGTACTTAATCAGGCTGTATCAAATGCTCCTTCAGGAGGTTCATGGTCATTGGTAGAATCCCCCCCCCCCCAAAAAAAAGGACTCATCTGGGGATCAAGTGAAGCAGGAACAAATTGTTACTTGTGGGTACATTATATTGTTCTCACGCCAAGCATACAATGACATTTCTCATCTGTCTACTTTTGAATAAGGTTGCAAAATGTGTATTGTCATTAATTATTTATTATAATTTATTGAATTTATTTATTTAATAATATTGAAATTAAATATATAGATACATATTAAATATTTGTTAATTAATAATGTTTTACCTACTTAGGTAAAGTATCACAGACCACAACATATAGCATAACTCTACATATACTATTATTATGATATTATGATAACACATTCTAAAATGACTCTTTACTCAGGTAAACTAGTATCACAGACATACATGAATCCTATCTATCCTGGAGACAAATGGATGTCAGCAATTCATGTCAATTCTCAATCAAAATTGTGAGAACTGATAAAGTGTCTTCTAAGCTTTTGTGTCAAATGCTCTGATGAATCATCAGAACTGGCAGAAGTAGACCCTGCTGATCACAACTTCCCAGTCAAGCAGGCACCATCCTCGCAGTCTCAACCTGGTGATAGAGACATTTCTGCATGGATCTCTTCTATTTCGGTGCATCAGGCCAGCAGAGGCACTGATTTGCTCTGGACTGTCTTTTCAAAGGATATACACTCTTCTAGAGTGAATAATAGGCCTGCTTACGGTCCAGAACATTAAAAAGAGTAAAATATTTGGCATTGGGCTTCTTTTCTAAGGTAAAAATGCATATTCTGGCTATTGTTTTGAAGAAAAAAATTGCCTCATCTCTAACCTAAGGTCTGCTTGCTATCTTCAAGAAATTCGGCCAAGATTGCCTTCTTCAGGAAGGAAAAGAAAATTTCAGTCACATACAGTCTTGTTTAAGATTAAACAGCTTCAGCATTTTGACTAATGTCACTTCTTTTATTAATCTGCTAAAATAATAAACATGAATTTATGAGGACGTTAACTTGAACTGATTCACTTACCGTTTTCTGGCTTGGATCCCAACTCTTCTACTGATTGCATGCTGTGAATCTCAAACCCTTCAGGGTACTCTGCTTTATTGATAGTCTTATTATCCACATAAATGATATGTTTAACAGAATTGATATCTAATAAAGCTGCCTGTTGAACAGAAATAAAAGCCAGCTATTCAATTTGGCACATCATCAAAATTAATACTAAATGATAGGACTGAAAATGTTTTACTAAGTAAATTTCACTGTGGTAATTATAGACAAATTCCAAGTGCTCTAATATTGTAATCATATTAAATAAACCACCCACATCTTTAGGAAGAAAAGTACTAAGACCAAAACATTTAAAAATAATAGCAACTAAGAGACAGGCAATATAAAAATATGTAAAACTCAATTAACAAAAATTTTAAATGGAGCAGGAAAGGAGTACATGTATATTTTCCTTACTAGTGTATTTTCTCTTTTTGTTTCTTATCATTCTGATCATGTACCTGTCTCTTAATATATTAATGTAGCTTGTCACAAAAATGAACCTTCGTAAACCCCATTATAACCACAAAGCAAAAACCAATGGTAGGCAAACAAAAATAAAAAGCAAGGGCCCAAAATATGTCAGTAGAGTAAAGCACTTAACCACACAGACTCGAAGGGAGGGAGATCAGACCTCACCCAAACTAGAAAACACGCCACAGAATAGCTGTAGTAACTTACCTTCTGATAGTTAAATGGAATGTACATAGATTAACGTTAAAAGACAGAACTACTGAATGGATTATTACCACCACCTAGCTGGCCGGTGGTGGCACACACTAATCTGAGCACTCAGGAGGCAGAGGCAGGCAGATTTCTGTGAATTCAAAGACAGCCTGGTTTACAGAGCTAGTTCCAAGATAGCCAAAGCTATCTTGAAACCCTGTCTGGAAAAATGAAATAAATAAATATATACTCCATGATGGACAATTAGATAGGACACAAAACAAGTTCCAACAAACTCTCATGTTCAAGATCTTACTATTCACAATAGCCAAGGAATGGATATAGCCTATCAGCTGATGAATGGATAAAGAAAACATGTTACATATATACACTGGAATACCATTCAGCCAAAAGAAGAACAAGAACCTACCATTTGCAACAACTTGGTTGCAGCTAAAGATCATTACTGTAAGTAAAATAAGCCAGACACAGAAAAGCTAAGTAGCATATAATCTCATTCTTGTGAAATGTAAGAAAACATTATCAAATGCAAGTTGAGGATAGAATTGTAGTTCCCAGAGACTGGATAGAATGGGAATGGTAAGATAGAGAAATTGATTAATGGATACTAAGTTACAGCTAGATATGGAGCAAGAAGATACGGTGTTACTGCACAGCAAGATGGCTATACTGAGAATGTACCATGTATTTCAAAAAAACTAAAAGAAAGTATAGTCAACGTTTCCATCATAAAAAAAATGAAAAAATGTTTACGGAAACATGTTTTAAGCTGATTTGAGCATTACATAATGTAAACATATATTGAAATATCACATGGTACCACATATATACACATATTGGTTATAATTTAAATATAAATTTAAAATAACTAAATTTCATGCTTACCTTCAATTTGCTTTCCAGAAGTTCAACACTAGTAATCAGATAGGAAGCCTCAGATTCATTTAATCCATGAACTACAGCTTCTTTGCCAAGTGTGGCATATAAAGTCACAACTACATAATAAAAAGTAAACATGAAAATTATACACTTAGCACTTGGGAGGATGACATGTAATTTAAGCCAGGCCTTACAGACAACAACACTATAGATACAAAAGCACTTGATGATCTGATTTGATTTCATAGTCTCCGGGTACCTCAAACTTAGTCTTACAAATTCCCAGGAATCAAACTTAAGGTCGACAGGTCCTGGGAGAAGTCAGGTCAGAGGCAGCCCAGCAATGACTTCCCCTTCAGTGGTCACTGCCCAAATGAATGGATAAGCCAATTTTCAAAATTTTTCAAGATCTCAAGTCAGAAGATGAGCCACGAATAATGTCCTTACTCCTTCGAGAAAGCTTTTTCAGTGTGTTCAATTTCTAATCCCATCGTTTATCTCCATCCCTTACCTGGAGAGGCTGGTAGATCCGTTCCAGAGGACTCACCAGACTACAGCATAAACTAACAGTAATATCAGTTGGAACTGAGTAGTAACATCTGCTAAACTTCGAAAAGACACGGAGATTCAGCTTTCAGCTGATAACTAGAAATAGCCCATACATTCAGTAACAGGCACTTTTCACTACTGCTTGTTGAAGGTGGGCGATTAAGACACACGGGAACGTTTTTGTAGCATCTATCTTTGTGTGAAATGAAGGTTGATTCCTATACTTAACCTGCAGGACTCCATTTCCTGAAAAAACCAAATACTTAGGGTGCAACAAGACATTCTTATGAACTCAATTTTTTTTTAAAAAAATTAGTTCCTGAGATTGCAGAGGCCCAGTGGCTAGGAGACTTGCTTGCTGTTCTTGCAGAGAACAAGGGGTTGGTTCCCAGCACCCGCATGGCTGCTCATACTCCTCAGTAATGCCGGTGCCAGGCCTCTGGCCATCAAGAATGCACACGGTGCATTTACATAAATGCAGGCATACACTCATGCACACAAAAATTCAAATGAGAAATCTTAAAGAAAATTACTTCTTGTGCAATGGCAAAAACAAATGCTTGCCAGCCAGAAGCATCCCGAGTTTTACTCTTTCTGTTTCTCTAGTGCCAGGTCTGGTGGGCGCAGGACTGTGTATGCAAATTGAAGGCAGTAAATGTGAGGGCTCAAAGTTCAAAGGGAACTCAGAATGTGTGAGCAATCACTTTTGTTGTACGGTCTCCCAAACCATACCTTCAATCTAAATTTTTAGGTTATACTTCATTTTTAATTGAAAAATAAAATTCTGAATTATACATAGTTAGGTTTCAAGTTCCCAAACTAACTCTTAGAAGTTGCTATCCTTAATAGGAGCAATTGGATTATTCCTAATTTATTTATTTTGTGTGTATACAATGTGTGTGTGTGTGTGTGTGTGTGTGTGTATGGGCACAATGTCGGGTGTTGTTCCTTACTTTCCACTTTGAGAAAGGGTCTCTCATGGCTTTTGTTCTGCTGTGTATGCAGGCTAGCTGGCCCATGGGCTTCCAAGGATTTTTATGTCTCCACTTCCCATCTTGCCTTAGGAAAGCTGAGAGTGAAGACTTATGCTACCACTGCCAGCTTTATGTGGGTTCTCGGGATTTGAACTCAGGTCCTGCTTGCACAGCAAGTTCTTTCTTCATCCACCAAACCATCTTCCTAGCCCCTAGCCATGTTTTAGGGACATAATCACACAGAAAACTAGCTAAGGAACACCTTCTTTGTTTCAAATGTGCGTGCGTGTGTGTGTGTGTGTGTGTGTGTGTGTGTGTGTGTGTGTGTGTGTTGCATGTGTAATTTTTTTCAGTGCTGAGGAACAAATCGATGATCTCAAGTATGCTATAAAAACGCTTTCCCAATGAGTTATACTATCAGCCCACTTTGAAAACAGAACGTTTCTCTGGGAGCAAAGCTCTCCCTCTCCTCCATACAAAGCACAAGGCACTCACGGGGGAAGTTGTACTTGAAGCAGGTCTGTGCTGCGATCATCCACTCGGCTCTGGTCTCACAGAAAATGGCAATGGTGTTCTTTGGTTTTAGTCCCAATGCAGTGAGTCCACTTCCGAAGTTATTCACTCTGCGGTTCACTTCCAGATAGTTTATCCATTTATAATTCCCGAGAATTAACTGTTACAAAAAGGGAGACATTTTCCACTATTAGAATGTTTATATTCAAATAAGCAACTGAAATATCACTCAAAACATTGAACTCTCAAAATTCCCACTATGTGAATACTCAGAAACTATGAGACCTCTGAGAATTCATTACCAAGCACTGTGACACAATGCTGGCATTCTTTTTTTTTGGTTTTTCAAGACAGGGTTTCTCTGTGTAGCTTTGCGCCTTTCCTGGAGCTCACTTGGTAGCCCAGGCTGGCCTCGAACTCACAGAGATCCGCCTGGCTCTGCCTCCTGAGTGCTGGGATTAAAGGCATGCGTCACCAATGCCCGGCCAATGCTGGCATTCTTAAAGTGCACTGGATTTACGACAAAGCAAACTGTACCTCTGTCATTAAAACAAGCAAAAAAGACACAAATGCTTTACCTTCTTAAAAACCTTTCCATTGGGCTGCATTTCGTTTTCTTCACTTAGGATTTCCCTGGTCCCAAGGCTGTCCTTCTTTCCAAACTTGGCTACAGCATGGTCAAATAATTTATCCAGAGTATCTGCTCCAGGGATGTCTATGACAGCTAGTGAGTCGAAGTGCGTGACAGAGCGATATGGACTTCCAGGTTTGTCTGAAGTGGGCTTAGCTTTTATTCTCTTTGCCATAGCGTTTTTCTTCTTGGCATTGGTAAGAAAATACCATGGAATAAATATAAGGGCACTGTATATTGTTATTAACAAGTGGACAGGCAGCAATATAATGGTGAGCACATTTAGCTTAAGTTTCATAGTGGAAAAGCTTCTACTATGGCGCTTATTTGTTGTTATTCTTTGGCTTCTTAAAGCCTTAGGTTTCTGGAGAAGGCAATAATGGAAGCAGCAGTAAGAGTAGCAGTAGAGCCAAGGGAGTTCAATTTTAGTGCTACAGATAAAAGTTAGTAATCTTTGGAAGCCGACAATAAAGTACACCTGCAGGTGAAGACAATGAACCAGGCAGAGAGTAGGAAAAAAAACAACAAAAGAATATTAGTAAGTTCATAGCACCACTAATTTAAATATCCAGACCTTTATTAGTTTACATAATTCATTTGATATGGAAAGAGGAAGTAACTGGCATGAAATGCTGGAATTTTCAAGTTCAGTCATTATTGACATAAACATTTTTTAGTGCAAGAACTTCTGAATTTCATTTTTTTTCTGCGTTGTTACAAGAGTATTCTGTTTTCTTCTCTAAATCAGGCAAGTAACAGTAATTTCGTGCTCGCATCAATGCATGAGGATGCAAAGAACACCCGAGATGCTATCCTTACTTCTTTGCTAAGGTAAATAAACTTCTGAGATATTGCTGATCACCATCTTCCCCAAATGGGAACAATACAGCTACAGCGTTCTTTCTTAGTGACCATATTGTGCCTGGGCGGAGCGTAGGTCTGAAATAGTGTTAAGTCCTAACCCTGACCTATTATGAGATGACATACTCATATGCAGCCAGCATAGAAGACAGACCTAATGTTCTTCAAAGTGGGGTGCGGTGTGGGAACAGGGGGAACAGCTAAACAATTTCCTTAAATAAAAACTCACGTGGATTGCCCACATGCCACCCTGCAGTTATTGTAAGCGAGGCTGAGGTTTAGAACGTCCTATGATCTCAGAACTCCCTGGCACTTCACTCCTAAGGCACGCCCCCTGAAAAACATGGCTGTAATACTCAACGACACTACAGTGTGCAGCACAAACAACTGATGTAAGGAGAGTTCAGAGGAAACACCATAGAATGGCCAAGAGCACAGAAGGGATTGCTGATGGTTAGATGGAGGCTGAAGAAGAAACTTAGTCACTGGGTTTCAATATGTGCCTCTGCCACCACCTGACTATGTAACCTCGAACAATCGTTTGTGATCAGACTAAATCAGTAGGCCTTCATTTTCTGTAAGAAGACATCAATCTTTACCTTATATATTTTAGGTCTCCATGATTTATTTGGGACTTTCCAAGTTGAAATTCTGATTTTCACTAAACCTAGAAATTGCTTTCTTGGTCCCTCTGACGTGTCTGTCTAGTCACTCACTTCTTCAAGAGGCTGTCAAGTGTCTGTTGCAGAGCCCAGGCTTCAGACCCCCAAGATCATTCTTCCATCAGAAATTTCTTAACTACCTAAGTCTTTAACAATCTTTCCTTCATCCACTTTCCAACATTACTACAAGTAGCTACCCTTCTGCTACTTGACGACATCATCATCTCCACACGTCTGGGCAGCTAACTTTAAAGCACAGACCAGTAGTTCTAAACCAATGTCTTTTTGGAGACAGGGTCTCATTGTGTATTCCTGGCTAGCCCAGAACTCACTACGTAGACCAGGCTAGCTTCAAACTCACAGAAATCCATCTGTCTCTGGCTCCTGAGGCAGGGACTACAGATATGTGCCGCCAGCCTGGCTCCAACATTTCTTTCTTGCAACAGAGGTGTTTTGTACTCCTTAATAAGCCTTAAGTTAGTCATAGACAAGCTAGCCACATGCATAATTTTTTAAAGTAAGTTCTTAATGGATGTATAAAAAAGTAAAAAAGAGAACTAATTTGAAAAAAAAAACTTGAGTATATACATTTTCAGGGACAATAGCTGAAGACAAAAATTTATACAATGTCCGTAAGGGACAGTACCACTTCAGTCTCAAATAGGGAATTGTCAAACTTAGGGCAGCAAATACAAAGAAATAGAAAGTGGTCTCTGAGTCACTTATAATTTATTTAGCTATAAATTGATTATATGTTTTTAATCATTTGTAATAATAGTCATATATCTAAAATGTCTTATATATACTGGCTTCAGTGCTTCATACAGAGATACAGATAAATACTCTGCTCCTGTACTAGGGGAAAATGAACTGTTATCTACGAACTTCTGCTATCTCAGACAATGAGCACGCTTGACTGAGCTAGGAGACCTCAGGTCTAGCTCCGGTCTCTACTATCAGTGTGACTTGAAACAGGGAAAAGCTTGCAGAGCTCTGTAGCAGCAGCTTCATCTGGAGAACAGAAGGACTATCGGAGTTCCCGACTCCACAGTTTCCTTGGAGGAATGAACCCTTTGTCTTCCTTACTTCACTGAGCAATCCGAAGTGGCCCCTGCCCTACTCTATCAACACTCCTATCGCTCACTCAGGTTGCCTTCCTGACTCAGCTAAATCACATGCTGATCTGCAGCCGTGCCCACGCAGCTTCATGTGCAGGAACACATTATTGGGCTTGGATGCCTCACTTGAGGACACACAGAAACCCTACACTGAACTAGTGTACCCACTATGTATGTATGTCACTCTTAAACTTGCTGCCTTATCTTCAGACCACCACGGACTCCTCTACATCCTCACCCTCAGTTGCTGTCCTGAGCTATTAGCTATGGACTCACCTCCATGTGTCTACGGCCATATGCTCATCTCTCTTCTGCCGATGTTCCCATCCCTCTCTCTGACATCATGCCTTGGTCTACATGTGGACACAGTGGTAGTGCTCTGCCCACTCTTTTTTTTTTTTTTTTTTTTTGGTTTTTCGAGACAGGGTTTCTCTGTGTAGCTTTGCTCCTTTTCCTGGAACTCACTTGGTAGCCCAGGCTGGCCTCGAACTCACAAAGATCCGCCTGGCTCTGCCTCCCGAGTGCTGGGATTAAAGGCGTGCGCCACCACACCCGGCAGTGCTCTGCCCACTCTTACCATGCTGCTGCTCTACTGTATCACTGCCATCAGCATTCTAACACCCTAGCATTTATTTCACCTTAAAAACTGTTCTTTCCCTTGTACCTAACGCTCAGCTATACTCCATTCCTTCTCTTTAGAAAGCCTTAAAAAGAGCGGTCTATCTACTCTGTCCCTCACTTCCCACATTTGTTTCCTCTGGTACCCACTATCCTCGGGTCTTTGTCGCCCACCACATATCAAAAGTGCTCTGACCAGTACCACCAATGACCTCCACACTATTAGACCCAAAGGTCAATTAAAGCTCTGTCGCCATCTTCCTTCACCACAATTAGCCTTTGATACAGCTGGTTCCTTGCTTGCCTGAAATTCACTCCCAAGAACCAGAGTTCAATTTTCTTCCTAGTCCCTGCATTGCCAGCCTTCCTGACTTCTTCCTCGTTTCCCTGATCCCGCAACACTGCAGTGTTCAATCCTCTAATTGCTTCTCTATCTACACTCATACCTGTGCCAATCTCATTTAGTCTCACGGATGGAAATATCACATATGGTGATGATTCCCAAATAAGCCCGAGAGTCTCCCTTAAACTTCACATTTGTATGATCAATGGTCTCCTCAATGGTTAGAAGTAGACGTCAATTAAGTACCTGGATTTTAGTCTGTTTAAAGCATAGCCACTGATCCTTCTACTACTGTATTTTACACAGCCTTGCCTCTCGTATATGCCCTGATCCTCGAGTTTCTGAGTTCATCTCCTACTGTGCCCTCCCCTGGCCCAGCTCTAGTCCCATGTGCTCATTACAGCTTGGGGGTACACAATGCTGTGACTCAGAGCTTTTCCATGTATTGTTCTGCCTGAATTCTTTTCCTAAGATAGCTATGTATGTTATTTTTTGCCTACTTCCTATGTTTAATCAAGTAATATCATATTCCCAGTTAGATTCTCTCTAGCCACCCTATTTAAACTACTCTTGCAACACTCACTTTCTCACTTGATTCTTCTCCTTACCACCTTTCACTAATATACTACCGGTTCCTGTTTTTCATGTTTATCGTCTATGTCTCCATTAGAATGAGGCAGTTCGCTGCGGAAACCTTACCAAGCAGCGGAGTACCTCTATGTGTCCACTGTTCAATAAATGTACTGAATAAGAACATCCACGAAACTGCTCTGAATTAGAAACTGAAAGAATATACAAACAAAACAATCTGAATATACTTAACTTGAGGTATACTTGAAGAAAACACTGTGTCAAAGTTCTAGGAAACACAATGCTCTTAAAATCTCTGGCAACTAAACTGAACTGGAAAAGTTATTGATTGTTTAATGGGAACCATAAAACTGAAATGCCTCCCCACCGCAGAGGATAAAGATTGCTGCTGTAGGAGCAGGGAGGTTCCACATCCTGCACTTTGTGACTTTATTTCTACTGATGCCCCTTAGGAAGGTATGCTGCCATTTCCTGGATGAAAAGTATACTGCACCCTCACGTTATTAGGGTGCAAACTGAGCTGTGTTTCCTTGAGGTCAGGTGACGGACTTCTGCTCCAGGATAGGAGCCACTCATGGGAATAGTTCATTGTACCTTCAAACCTTTTCTAGTCCAGGTAGGAATGAGCTTTATAAATAATTACAGAGCATTTCCTGTGGGAAAGTTGTAGAGATAGATATATTTTCACTGACTCAGTCAGTGAACCCTTTAAGGTGATATCTTTACAGATATAAGAAACTCAGGTACAGTACAGAGTTTGCCAAAGTTAGCACAGCCAAGGAGAGGTTAGCCTGGGTTTATTCGCTTGTAAGTTTGTATCTCTACCATCTGCTCATACCGAACTCTAAGTAGGTAAGAGCGACAAAACTTCTATGGGAAGAAATACTAGCAACAATTTTGAGCACTGACTTGTCCTTCCTCCAAAAGCTTCAGATGAGGCAAAAAGCCTTTCAGATGTCTAGAAAATCCTAGAAGGTTTAGTAAAGAATCAGAATTTGATGTACTTTTGTTCTGATGTCAAATTTAGTAAGTATTTCATTCCAGTTACTTCAAACACCCTGAGACAGGTTAAACGCAAAAAGCATTAGCCATACATTCAGCTCTAGGGCCCAAAGTAAATAGTACAGACTGATTAAAGTCTGAATTTAAAAGAAATTTCTCCACCAGAAGCATGTGACACAATACCAATTTAAGATGATTAATGCCAAGATACTTTTTACCGAAGTTGTAGAAATGAACCAAACCAAGCAAGGACCAATGCACCTGCCACCACAGTAACAAACCAGCAGCAGATATCTATCTTTGACACTAAGATGGTGGTTCTCAACCTGTGGGTCATGACCCACACCAGTGGCACAGCAGATATTTACATTACAATTCATAACAGTAGCAAACTTACAGTGATGAAGCAGCAACAAAAATAACTATGGTTTTGGGGGTCACCATGACATGAGGAACTGTATTAAAGGGTCGCAGCATTAGGAAGGTTGAGAACCACTGCACTAAGGTTTTATGAAAATGTTTAATAAATCCATTTGAAAATCAACAATCAACTATACAAATATCACTTCAGTCAGATTTTCAAGTCATATTATTTATGAGTAAATTAAAAATCAACTAAAGATAATTTGCCCACAGTTTTATCTACCAAACATTAAACCATACAATTATAAAATTTCAACAGATTAAACAGATAAGAATACCTGCTATACTTTAAAAGATATTTCTAAATAAATGTTGCATCACCAAGATTTTTATGAAAGGGTGGAGTGCTTTATGAAAAGAAAATTTCACATATTATAGATGTTCTGAATTTGAAACATGAGACTGCTCACATACTAAGTTACAAAATGGATGCCTACACTTGGAAAATAAAATTAAACTTCAAGGAGCTGCATTCCAATCTAATTTGCTTGACAACTTAACGTTAAAACTTACAAAATGTTAGTATTTTAAGACAATAAATGAGCTTAGATTAGCTAACAAGGTCTCTTGCTATCAGATAATCTGCAGCACCAAATCTTTCCATGAAATATATATGTATTATATATATATATATATGGCTCCCCTGATCAGTCTCAGCAAACTCAAATTGTTAGACTGAAAACAATGGTCATTTTAGCCAATACCAAATGATCTGTATAAACAAACTTAAAACTCAGTTATTAAAACTGAAAACAGGGCAAAATAAAAACCTTGAAGAATGTGTGTGCATGCATATGTGTGTGTGTGTGTGTGTGTGTGTGTGTGTGTGTGTGTGTGTGTTTGTGCGCGCTCACGTATGTGCTTGCACATGTATCTGTGTGTATAAAAAAGCACAGATATGCTCACACACACTCCCATTCACCAACATATACACACAACTAGTTATTGTTTTGCTTTAAAGTATTTCATGATTACAACTCATCTCTGAGTGTGTCTCTCACGAGATTAGCCAAACCTGTTTATTTCATCACCTGGAGAAGCATTAACTCCTGAAGTCTCCATTCTGCCAGTCTCTTCCCAGCTTTTCCCAGCAAAGAAAGCACCCCAGCAGCCATGGTGAAGGTACTCGTTCATGCACTAGCAAGAGCTCCCTCCCTCCCATACATAATGCCTTCAAAAGATCCTCAGCATGTATCAGATCTTTTATCTAGGTCACAGTTTAGTATAATTGGGATCCTATCTCTCTGTATGTTGAAATATGGAGATTTAGGAGCCAATGTTACTGCCTACACACTTCACATCTATACTGCGTAGGACCAGATGTCTAGTACTCATTCGAAGTGATAAGAGACACAACTGATTTTTAAATATGTATTTTTCAGTTGGTAATTGACTATGTAATTTAATCCAAAGTTTTAAGGAACTTGGAAAAGAAATTTATTAGAAGGTGGCACCACCTACTGGCAAAGCATAATATTACAATCCAAGTTCATTAAATATGGTGAAAAGAGAAAAACCACCAGGGAGTGAAGTATTTGGAAAGAACCAGAAATAAATGGTTTAAGGCTGTAAAAGCGAAGCAGGCAGCACAAAGATGATGCCAAAGTTCTACAATGGCAGCTAAGGAGTAACTTCTACAGGCTCCTGCACACAAAGTCTTGCTGCCAAGACATGGCCTATTGTGTCAACTTTCTTTATGTCTGTAACAACGCCTTTGGTTCACTGGGACTGTTTGCTCTGTTGGAACATATTAGTTTTAATTTTAACACATGCTAACCAAAAATAACACAGCTTCAGAACCCAACTTTAAAGTTGTTATGTTTATGGTATGTAAAAACAGTGACTCTGTTTTTATTAAATAAGAAATACACACAGCCTGCTGTTTATAAGCTATGCATCTCCTGTTATCTTACATATTTATTATAAAAAGTTTTGCAACTGATGGACAGTTGTCAACCATTGAGTGTAGATTTAAAAAAAATCCCTGTAACCAGTAATATTTCCCACAGGAATGCTTTTGTGTTACAGGTAGAACTTTGCAACTAAGTATTTAAAACAACACACACACACACACACACAACCTACCACCTGCCCTCTTTATTTGAAAGAGGTGGAGGCAGTTTACCAGGCCGGTTCTTAGCCAATGTTGTTCCTCAGTACTTTGTACTGCTAAGTTATGCAGCACAGTCTTAAACCATTTCTTATAAAGAGGCCAAATAAGTCTCTTCAGTTCCGCTGCCTAAACACACTCATGTATATTTCTATCATGTTTTTTTTAAAAGAACATTTTGATCTTTAACGTTACATATATCTTATGAGTAAGACTAAAGAATTCGCTGGGTGGTAGTGGTGCACACCTTTGATCCCAGCACATGGGAAAGAGGCAGGCAGATCTCTTGAGTTCAAGGTCAGCCTGCTCTATAGAATGAGTTCCAGGAGAGCCAGGACTACACAGAAAAATCCTGTCTCAAAAACAAACAAACAAACAAACAAACAAACAAACCACAACAACTCAAACACTTACAAATCTGTTAAAATCGCATGGCCAATCAATGGGAGTAAAGGAGAAAAGGGCACATAGGAGAAATCCCCAAATACACTTTAACAGATCATTATGAGAGCTGCTTCCAACATTTAAAAACTAATGTATTCTTGACTGAGAAAAGAAATCATACAAAGTCAAATATTTAAAAAAAAAACATGGAAAAATATTCCTAATGCTAGCATTTCCATGTTAAGGTCAGGAATATATTCCACTCTGTTCTTTCTTCTTACATTCACATCGCTTATCTGGCCCACGTCTCACAAAGGTGAGTGAGGCAAAGGCAATAAGGAAATTATTTTTATTTTGAAATCTATTCTGAGACAGCTGGAGCAAAGTTATGATAACGATGGAGAGCCTCCAAATGGCCACGGGACACTACCTGGACACTCCTGAAAATAACTGGCCAGGTGTTTTGCCAACTCACTGACCGTCTCTCCTCTTCACCTTCAGAGTATTTTTTCTGCCGAAGCCTAGATGGGCTAACACTTGGATTGGCCAAGATCAATTGCTGCAGGCCAGTTGCTATAAATGTGTCCCTGTGTATGTAGGTGTATATACATGAGAACGGCAGTACTCTCTGGAGAGACACCTACAGAGGCTTGAGATATTGACCCTCCCAATGGTAGCAGTCTATTTTTCCAAAGGAAAAGCTAAGCTTACTGATATTTGTCAATCATGCAGTAGCACAGAGCCCGAGAAAACTGGATTCACAGATAGCTAATTCTGGCCTCATCTGTGGCCATGTTTAAGGTTCTTCTAATGCAAACTAACCAGTGGCCATTAAGTCTTTTGAATTTCTTCATGCTTGGAAATCAGTCATTAGCACAGAAAAACTACTCAGTCTTCTGTTTCAAATTCCTAACTTAGTACAATGAAATCTATTCTTAAAAGACCAGAAATACTAGAGAGGCCATGTCAGAGCTGCTGAGCTGTCAAGTCTGAAACACATGAGCCTGTCATTTCTCATCTGTGAAATTAGAAAAGTGGATTCAGATTTCAATAAATCAAAGGCTAGTTTGGTTTTAAGAAAAAGAGTAATGACACGGAGCTGTTTTGTTGCCAGATATGGGTGTTAAAAACCACCCCTACCATTTCCTGTCACGGTCATGTTATAATATAAAGTGCATGCTTACCTCTCTCAGAAATGAGACCGGTATATCCTTTACATTGAAAATGGCTGGCATTCAAGAGAATACATGCCTACTGTTCCTTTTTGCCGGGCTTCAGAGTGAACGAGTAAAAATTTGTCCACTAGCTAGCACTGGCCTAAAAATCCACATCTGGGAACCACTGAACTGGATGATTTTCCAGTTCAAGGTCTCAAACGTGACTTCAAGCGCTCTGCTGCATTCGTTTGACGCTCCACATCACGGTCCAGAAATGAACACCTCAGTGAAGACAACGCTGACATTTCAGTTTATGCACATCAGACAGCTACTCAATCAGCTTGAGAAATAGCCACTAAGGGACTAAGCTTCAGTTTCTGAGATGTGCGTGCCTAAGTGACCACCACAAATCAGTGATTGTGTGCTTGCTCTCCAGCCATTTTACAGACAAGGAAGCTATCCAGCTTGCCGAAAATAGCTCGGACACCTCAGTACTCAAAAACTAGAACTCTTATTTTGGGGGCATGCCTCCGAGAAAGGATTTAACTAGTCCTCCCCTTCTATAATTGAGCTATATGGTGGAAATTCTGGAAGTTGCATAAAGTGAGTATGTTTTCCCATTTTACTTTTCCAAATATTGCTTTTTTAACATTATAGATACTGGTAAGGTTTCTCCCTTCATAGCCTCAAAACGTAGATACAAGTATATATTTTAATTCCTGAAGGACACATACTTACAGATTTCTTCTTTCCCTTTTAAGAAGAACAGGAATATCTCCAGTGATCTGATTCTGCAGTGAGAGACAACATTTATGAGTACTGTGACATGGGACATGAAGAAAACCAGGTGACAGCTCCCATCTTCTACGTATCTTAGCTCAGGATAAGCCAGTTACTAAAGGCAAACTAAGAAACTCCTAAGATGAGGGCCTGATTCGAGGTAGTAACATTAGGAGCTCAGGTAGGTTCACTGAGCGGGACTCACTCAAGAAATGACAGCAGCCAAAACCCTGAGAAAATGCCAGGAGGCAGGAACCAAGTTCTTAGTGGTTAGTTTGCACTTCTGACGCCTTCGTTCGCAAAGCAGCTGCTGTTAACTGGAACCATTAGCTTTCTGCCGTGATCCTCTCAATGCGAAGGAAAGATGATTTTTATGGGAACATGTAACCAACAGGTGGTCACTTGTGTTATATTTACTAGACCTTTCTCCAACTTAAACTTAACATCTGTGATACACTTCTGGGGAGGGAGTGTTGGAGCTAATCACAGTATGGGTTTACCTATATAAAAGGCATGCTATTTGAGATTCTCTTATTTTTCCCCAGTTATTAACATGGGGGCAGCAATGCATATACATATTAAAATAAAGCCCAAAGAGTTCGGAAGGTGAACGTCGTAGAAGAAAAACTTCAGTTTTATATACAAATCATATAATTCCCTCATCGAAAATTCTGGTGACTACAATATAATAATAATAATAATAATAATAATAATAATAATAATACCCAACCATAAAATAATTTAAAGATTTGTAGGTAGCAGGAAGATGTAGGAGGAATGGGGTGGAGGAATACTTTAGAAACTACCCACTACTTTGCTTCATTTAGAAAATGATTCCATCAATAAATATTTGCAAACACTTCCGCCTGGATACTCAGGAAGCAGCAGCTGGGAATGACCGTCTCCATCAAAGCGTTCTCCTAGGCAGATGAGCACTTTAGCTTTTAACCCCCTGCTCATCTCCAGGCCCAAACTGGCTGTGCAAAAGCAACTCTCAATACAAACGGAGATGGGGCTGGACACATGGCTTAGGGGTTAAGAGCACTTGCTGCTCTTGCAGAGGACCTGGGTTCAGCTCCCAGCACCCATGTGGCGGCTCACAACCATCTGTAACTCCAGTTGCAGGGTATCCAATACCCTCTTCTGACCTTCAAAGGCACCAGGCATGCACGTGGTAGACAAACGCACATCCAGGCGAAACATTCATACAGATAAAGTAAATATAGTTTTAAAAATTCAAAAAGGGGAGAAAGTATTTCTCAGTGTCTACAACCTTAAAAGCCATTTCAATCATCATAAGAAAAGGGAACTAGAGGTGTAGCTCTGTGGTAGAACCTGTGCTTAACATATGTGGCATTGGGTTTGATTCAAAACTGGAGTCGTGTGAGGAATTCTGAATGCTTGTGAAAACACCCCAAGTCTTGTGACCCCAGTTTCTTCAAGAATACCAAATTGTTCCCGGAAGGTGTTTTCACGCTCCTCCCAGGTGTAGTGGATAGGAGTGAGCTGACTTCAGCTGTTACTACTCATTCGCCTCTATGGAAAAAGATGTTTTTGCCACATGTGACTTGTCCTTGTGATTGAACACCTTACTCACATGATTCTTAACCCTCAAGAGTATAAACTGCCTGATGCTCTGATTAAAGTTGGCTATTGCATGAGACTTTAGGCTACCCGGTTTTTCGGCCCCGCTTTCCCAGGTTTAGGAACCCAACAACTAGGGCAGCAGAGCCTAGCACCAAATAGGAAAATGAAGAATGCAATGGTTACCCAGCAGAGAAAAGGAAAAAAATCTCATTTTCTAATCTAGCCAACCAGAGTTTCCTACCCAACAGAACTAGTCTACAACTCCCTCTGCAAAACAGCACCCTCCCCTCAGTCAGTCTAGGCAAATAAATTGAGACATAATGTAATAATACAGAAAACTTAAGCAGATTATAAGCAGGTTCAATTTACAGATGATCAGAAACAGGGGTGATTTTGCTAAAATTATAAAGCAAACCTTACTCAGAATTTTTTCATGAATATACAAGCGTTTTTACTACAAGGTATTGGGAGCCATGAGACCTAGTTTGGGACCAGTATATGAGTGCTTGTCCAATGGGTCTCCAGATAAGGCAAAAGCCCACAGGGACAGTCTCACTCGGTAAGGATCCGTGGACTTCTGGACAGCACAGAATACTGCTGGGACCATACAGCCTGCACACTCTCTTCTCTCTTATAATTGATGATTCTCTTGATGGTTTTAGTGTCATTTTGTCAATCATGTATTGGACAGTTGTGATCATTCCTGGAAACTCCATTTTTTTTCCCCCTAAAATTCTTTGGGAGCTGATGCTTTTCAGGTTTCTTGTCTGGGGAAGCCAGCTGTCACTCCAGACCCTGGGAGCTGTTCTGATTCAGGCTGATAGGATCGGAGGCAGATCACCCCTATTTCTGTAAATGTTTTGAATGGTATTGTTGTTCTTGAAAATGTGTGCCTCTGTCAATCATCTTTCAGTTCTGGAAAGCCAGGGTGTACCTGGCTCAGTATTTGGCCAAGCTAACAAAATGATAAGTGTTATTTTGAGTTTGAAGATGTTTTGATGTTACAGTTGGGGAAAACACATTTGACATATTTGGTTTTGCTAGAAGTTAATATTAGAGGATGGGAAAAACCTTGTTTGTTAGTATAGTAAAACATGCTTGTTGTTGATGTATAAACAAAGCTGGCTGGATCTCCTTGGGGCTGACCACTTGTGTGAAACTCATCTGGTAGTCGGACAATTCATTTCTTCAAGCGGACACCCCTTCCCTGTGTTTCGACCTGAACACAGGCTGAGACTGGACCGCAGCCATAGGAAGTTGAAATGTCTTAGCTTAGAAAAAATTTCACACACTGACAGCAGATAATAACAGTTTGTTTCTATGGAATAATAACGGTAGTGTGGAAAAATACAAAGACTGACAATTATGGAAGAAACAGAACTGAGAAATTCGAATTCACTAAATACAAAGGAGAAAAACCACATCCATAGAGCCAAGGAGAGAGCTGAGTTAACTAATGAATTTTTCCAAAGGAGCTCCCAAAGTATTACAAATACATGGAAGTGTAGTTAAACTCCAGATAACCTCATACTTCGGAACAGACTTCAAAAACAAACCCTTACAGAGTGGGTTCTCTCTGTAAGTAAATGAGTCTCTTAACCAATCATTTTAAAGCATTCTTTGAAAAGTCAAGTAAATATCATCTGTGATAGCATCTGCTGGAAATGTTCCAGGCATGAGTTGCTCTCCTGTACTTAATAGCTCAAGCATCAATGTTAAGTTGAAAATAGGAGGTTTCAGAGATGAGTGGAAAAATATCAAGAAAATCAGCACATTGTGTTCAAACCTCAAAGTAAATTCGAGCTGGGCCAATTCAAAACAATTTCCTTAGCAATAATGGTGTTTTATACATCTTATTAGGTAAACAGATAATCTTCTATTGATAAGTGCTTGTGAATAAAAATCCTCCTGTACCGGAACACAGTTTAAAACTTTAAAATAATGAGTTCCAAACCAATTATGGTACCTTTACACACGCATGTCACATAGTCACAACATTTATGTCAAATATTAAATCTAGCTGTTTTAATATTTGTATGCTTTTGTATTTTCATGCAAATTTAGTATTTTCCATAAAATGAGGAATGTAGCCAGGCAGTGATGGCACACGCCTTTAATCCCAGCACTTGGGAGGCAGAGACAAGGGGATCTCTGTGAGTTAGTTCGAGGCCAGCCTAGTTTACAGATTGAGTTCCAGGATAGTCTCAGCTACAGAGAAACACTGTCTTGAAACCCCTCCCCACAAAAAAAATGAATAGAAATATATAGTTGGGAGCTGGAGAGACAGTCCAGGGGTGGTTAAAAGCTCTTACTGCTCCTGCAGAGGACCTGAGTTCAGTTTCCAGTACCCACATTGAGTGGTTTACAAATGCCTGTAACTGCAGTTGCAGGTGATCTAATAATGTCCTCTTCTAGACTCCACAGGCACTGCCCACACCCACAAACTGATGAATGCCAGCACCAACAGGAAAAATTGGGAAGTTGAAACTGGATACTGCATGGTCTCAAAGTATCCACCCAAATATGTATTGATAAAATATAATATAAACATTAATATTTACTATAAATATAAAAACAAGAGCCAGGCATGGCAGCATATGCCTTACAGAGGTTGAGGCGGGTAGATCTCTGTGAGTTCAAGACAAGTCTGGTCTACATGACAAGTTCCAGGTCAGCCAGGGCTACATAGTGAGACCCTGCCTCAAACAAACAAAACAGTAAAAATAAAAATATTCCCCTAGAAAATCCCAGTTGACACTACCTTAACTGATCACAGCTACCTTCACTAGTTACAGGAACTATCACCATCCCACAAGTTCCGGCCTGATACAAAATTTCATTTCCATGGTGTTCCGAGAAATAAAAAACAGTAATTTACAGTGGCAAAACCTTAACAAAGTGCAGACAGTAATGAGACATCTCATCATGTGTCCTCTGGTATGACGCATCTTAAAGAGCACAGTGTTCCCAAGGCAATTCTGCCCGAAATGAATAATTTCAAGATGTCATGGATAAAACTTCGGAGAAGTCCAAACTGAGGACATTCAATGAGGAAATGAAGAATATCATCTACAAAATGATCAACTTTGGGAAGCTGGAGATGTAGCTCAGTGGCACAGCACTTGCCTCCCAAGCATAAGGCGCCAGGTCCAATCCCTAGCATAGAGAATTTTTTACAAGACGTTATCGTGGTAACAGGAGAGTAAGAGAGAGAACGAGGCAGCATGATTCTAGACTATAAACTAAAGCAGAGAAAGATTAGCACAAATACTGCTTTCTGAGCTGGTTGGTCGAGTATACCAACTTCAATAGTGTTGATGATTAAACTATTGTATGCAAGATGTTTATATTAAGTGAAGGTGTAGTATCAAAGACCCATACCATTTAGATATTTTTGTCAATACCTAAAGAGGAGTCAGAAAATAAACAGGATCTCTAACAAACAATATGCCACTTCATGTTCCCAGAAACTAAAAAAAAAAAAAAAAAAAAAAATCAAACTAAAAAATTCAGTGTGCTCCTTTCCCATATCCTCTCTGACACCGAAATGAACTATGTATGTTCTAAAGCAGTGTTCATTCAACATTTCTTTTTTTCTTTTTCTTTTTTTTTTTTTGGTTTTTTCAAGACAGGGTTTCTCTGTGTAGCTTTGCGCCTTTCCTGGAACTCACTTGGTAGTCCAGGCTGGCCCTGAACTCACAGAGATCCGCCTGCCTCTGCCTCCAGAGTGCTGGGATTAAAGGCGTGCGCCACCACCGCCCGGCCTCTTTTTTTTCTTATATTAGATTTTTGTTCAAGTCCTTTGCCCAATTTTCTATTTCTACTTAGGTATTCATTGTTGATTCATCAAGAGTCCTTTGCATATTAAGGAAATAGAACTTTTTTTTGTCTGAAATATTGTAAATGTTTTTCTCAGCATAGCTTTTCTTTTCTTTTTTAAACTTTTATTCTTTTTCTCACACATTGCATCCCAAACATAGTTCCCCCTCTCTCCATTCCTCTCAGTCTCTTCCCATACCTCCCCTTTCCCCCAGATCTACCCCTTCTCCTCAGTTTCCCTTAATAAAAAGGAGCAGGCCTCTCAGGATATCCACCCCCCCAAAAAAAAGGTCTTACAAGATACAATAATACTGGGCACAAACCCTCATTTCAAGGCTGGACAAGGTAATCCAGTAGGAGAAAAAGGGTCCCAAGCTCAGGCAAGAGTCAGAGACACCCCCCACCCCCATACTCCCACTGTTTGGAGTCCCACAAGAACACCAGGCTACACAACTGTAAGGTATACACAGAGGACCTAGTGAGGCCCATACAAGGTCCGTGTTTGTCGCTTCAGTCTCTGTGAGCCCCTATGAGCCCTGCTTAGTTGATTCTGTGGGCCGTTTGTTTTCTTGTGGTGTCTGTCCTTGACTCCTCTGGCTCCTACAATCCTCCTTCCCTGTCTTCTGCGGGCTTCCTCTGGCTCCACCTAGTGTTTGGCTGCAGGTCTCTGTATCTGCTCCTATCAGTTTTAGATTTTCTTTTCAATTTGGGTGCTTTTTGGACAAAGGTGATTTTTTTTTTTTTAAGTAGTAAGATAGCTCCTTTGTGGTTTCCAGGTCATCTTCTCATTTCAAGAATGAAATTATAAAATTCTTCCCTGTATTTCCAAATCAAGATTATCAAGCCCAATATGTATCTTTTGGGGGTGACAACATGAATGTGGATAGGGAATCTATTGATATATACTACAAACCGCTTTAAAGAACAACTGCATCTATAGTTCTATCAGTATTGCATAATATTCTACAATAATATAGACATAATACTTTGTTACTTTAATAAGCAAAAAGCATCTACTTGTACCATGCCCCAAAGAAACCATTTACTACCTGAAAAACTGTTCAAATTCCCATTTTCGGAAGAGCTCTTGTTTTACAGACATAAGTTCATGGCCTTTTTTTCTACCCAGAATTGTGCTCCAAAGCTACCTTTACTAGGAATACCTTCATGGACACAAGTTAAAATGTCTGCTCCTCTTCGGATTCCTAAAGCTCTTCTCCAGTAGTCCTTAAGCTGAATATTGCCCTGTGTTCTGATCTGAAGCGCAAGAGCCAGGTCTTACGATCACTGTGTCTCACTGTCTTGTAAATAGCATCAAATTTCATAGGACAAATCATGGAAACTAACTCCTGGTGTGAACCATTACTTTTCCCCTCACACTTCACATCAACCTTCATTTGTTTGAAACTAATTTTTAGTTCGGATTTTTTTTTTTTTACATTCTATTCAACGGACATTTTAAAAACATACTTAAGACAAAAGGTTACTGTTATATTTTAGAAAAATGAGAACTCATTTTAACTAAACAAAATCTTTAGTGTTGACTGACAAATTTTATTTTTCACGCTGAAGGTATATATTATATATATATACATACACATATACATATATGTATTGCATATCATGGTAACGTCAGTATTTCTTTGCATGGTTAAGTCTGCAATACTCTAATAAAACATACGTTTATCAACTTTGAAACCAATGCTAGAACCGTATCTATATTATCTAAGCGCTACCGACAGTCTAGTTTCACTGCCCAAAGAAACTCATCCCAGCTAATAGTTCTATTACTACCCATTATTTTACATAACTTCTCCCCCAACTAAGTAGTACATAGCTAGATACAGATTTATCTAAGCTACAAAGCAAGTTCCAGACTTCAACTGAGACAAGATAAATTTCTTGTAGACAAACTCCACTCCTTACAAACAATCAAACAATGTTAGGGACTTCAGAGACAAATACACTCTTTCTATGTAGCCCAGGATAGCCTCAGACTTGGCAATCCTAATGCCCCAGTCTTCTGAGTGCTGGGATTACTGGCCACACAACACCTCAACAAAATTTAAGAATAGAAGTGAACTCAGCTTTAAAAAGGGAATTCTTCTCATAGATACATCAAGGAGCATTATGCTAAGGCATATAAGAATGCTAAGTCAGGCACAGAAGAAGTACCAAATGAGACACTACTTACGTACAGAATCAAAAATAGCTAAATTCACAGACACAGAATAAAACAGTGGTTTAGTAGGATCTGAGGGAGAAATAAGGTTGTAGTAGTCAAAGAACCCAAAGTTTCAGTTATACAAGATAATTCCTAGAGATCTATTCTGCAATATGGTGACTCCAGATAACAATACTGCCTCACACACTTTAAAAAAATTGCAGAAAGAACTTTTGTGAAACATTCCAGCCAGCCATATGCAAATAAGATGAGAGGAAAATTCAGGGGGTGCAGGATTGGTTTGTTATACAGACCGTGGTGACAATTTTACGGTATACACTTATCTGTAAACTTACTAAACTGTACACATTAAATATATTCAGCTTTTATGTCAACCATGCCTCAGAAACCTTAAAAGATGGGATATTAATTACTGTCCATTTGTAGAACAATTGTTGTGTAGTGATAGCAGCTGTCTAGCCTACAGTGAATCCAAATGCAAACACCAAACTAGTAGTCTACCCGTTTCTCTTTCAGAAGTCTGTAGAGCACACCTTCCTTAAGACAGCAGTTTCCGACTCTGAGATACCACCTTCCACCTGTCAGAATGGCTATCATCAAAAACACTGCAGAGAGCTTATGCTGGAGAGGATGTGGAGCAAGGGGAACACTCCTCCACTGTTGGTGGGAGTGCAAACTTGTACAACCACTGTGGAAATCAGTATGGCAGTTTCTCAGAAAATTGGGAATCAATCTCCCTCAAGACCCAGCCATCCCACTTTTGGGCATATACCCAAGGAATGCTCAATCATACCACAAAGATACATGCCCAACTATGTTCATAGAAGCACTATTCGTAATAGCCAGAACCTGGAAACAACCTAGATGCCCATCAACTGAAGAATGGATTAAGAAAATGTGGTACATATACACAATGGAGTACTACTCAGCAGAGAAAAATAATGACAGCATGAAATTGCAGGCAAATGGATGGAACTAGAAAATATCATCCTGAGTGAGGTAACCCAAACCCAGAAGAACAAACATGGTATGTACTCACTCATAAGTGGATACTAGATATAAAGCAAAGAACAATCAGACTGCAACCCACAGAACCTGGGAGGCTACATAGCAGGGGGGACCCTATAATGAATGTGGCTATAAGAAGTTTTGGTTTTACTCAATCACTGGGCAAGCCTCAATGAAACATTTCACTATTAGGATAAGAATTTGTACTGTATAAAGCTGATAATAGAAAAAATAAATAAATAAAAATGAAAAAAAAAAGACAGCAGTTTTACTTGAGGGAGCTTTCCTTGATCTGCTATCAGTGGCAGATCTTGTGTGACTGTTTTGAAGCGCCCACTAGGTGACAGGAGCTTTGAAGAGATGAACTCAGCCATCACTTCGCTGCCCCAACTCAAGTATCTTAGACAGTAAACTGCAGAACAGCAAGCACCAGGCTGCCCAGAAGTGTGCCGAGACCATGGATGGATGAGTCTGGACTTCCCAGGCTTTCATTTGAAACATTAAAGAGCTGACTAATACCTCAAGGAAGTGCTTGTTACTTAAGAGATCTAGTGAGAAACTACTACAATCATGACTTTCCACAAAATTTGTGGGTTTCTTTTTTTTAATCAAGAAGTTATAAAAAGTCACACACACACAAAACATGTCTTAATAGGTGTGATCATAGAAATGACTAACATAATGAGTGGTTATGGAGTAATACTTTTAGGAAAATGTTTGCAATTTCCTCTGTAAAAAGGATTTAAGAAAAGAAAAAAATGTATCTTTAGAAACAAGGTCTTAGAGCTCAAATACAGCTTGTTCCTGTGATTCTGAAAGTGTCATCAGAGACTACAGTTCCTTACAGTCTAGCATGTATGGTACTGCACATCTACTTCCAGTTCCGCAGGAATAATTTTTATTTACTAAAACAGATAAGAAGAGTACATTATAGTTTCAGCAAAAGTAGGGCCAACAAAAAGAAATTGGTGCTGTCAAAGTCAGACAAGAGGACCTTTATATAGTATTGAAATTCACCAGGTATGGTGATACGTGCCTTTAATCCCAGCACTTGAGGAGGCAGATCTCTAAATTCAAGGCCAGCCTGGTCTACATAGTGAGTTCCAGGATAGCCAGGGCTACACAGAGAAACCCTGTCTCAAAAAAAAAAGAAAAAAGGTTTAAAAAAAAAGTAAAGGATATTAAGTCTGTAAATTGGCAAGTGTTAGAAAGGAATTTGGCAATGTGCGGCAAGAGGCCTTACGTCATATTTCAGGAATTGTTAACTTACGATTATACTTCCAGGAATGTCTTTAGGAAATAATGAGATGGAGATACACACATAAAAAAGACAGTGAAATACAGTCACCACTGTGGTAGATACAGGAAAATTAGGAAAGACCTCAAAGGGAGACTGGTCAAATAGTGATAGACTTGTGATATCAAATACTTGCCAACCACCAAATGCACCACTACTAAAGAACAGTGTTTGTGCATATGAGAAAATATCCAAGACATATGAAATAAAACTGGTTTAAGATGAAACAAACTTCAAGTACAACACTTTCTGAAACTCACCAAAGCAACACCACAAAATCGAAATACCTAGAGATTGTGGCTTTTTAAATTTTTAACCTTAAAGTTTTCCTACATGTTTTAGAGCTTCCACAGAGGATGTGTTCCTTGTATCCCTAATAATATGGTAGAAACATGCTAACAGTCTTTCAGTTATTTCTAATGTATGCTGACAGGTGTGTGTGCTGACAAGTGACAATATGTCCTCAAAGTGTTTGACCCTACTCAAGGGAGTAAGTGATACTTAAAAGAGCAAAGTTGACTTTGTATTTTTTCCTGGTTTCTTTAAGACACGGTTTCTCTGTGTAGCCCTGAATGTGGTAGAACTCACTTTGTAGACCAGACTGGCCTCGAACTTAGAGATCCACCTGCCTCTGCCTCCTGAGTGCTGGGATTAAAGGAATGTACCACCGCCGCCTAGTGAATACTTCCGTCTTTAAATCAGATTCAAAGTCAAGTAAACATATTATTTCTTATTGTAACTGTAATACTGTTTGCTAAGATTAAGGACCCTTGCCATTCACCATGCTAAAATGAGAATAACAAAGGCACAAGGTTGCTGCAATTCAGTGGAAGAGTCTGTCAGCTGCCTTAGTTCCCTCTCTCAGCACAAATAAATAAATAAATAAATAAATAAATAAATACTAGCAAAAAAAAAAAAAGAGAGAAAGAAAGAGAAGAGAAGGAAAAAACCTACTGTTCTGGTTCCATGAGTCACCCCCAGAAATAGTTTACCACTAACTGAATAGACGGTATCAAAAACCCAAGACTCATGGAGCATCCCACACTGTGGTATTCTGTGGATACCACAGTTCCATTTACCTTTCCTATTAAAACAAACAAGAACAC
>CABHPP010138704.1:12829-24250 GCA_902168425.1 Peromyscus attwateri | reverse complement strand
AAGAAAAGAAAAGAAAAGAAAAGAAAAGAAAAAAGAAAAGAAAAACAGCCATTATCATCATGGGGAGGGGGACAGCTTCTTGGAAAATAGATGCTTGGTGACATTATAAAGATTCAGAATGAAGCACATCCAATAACTGATGGTATCAGAGGGAGCAGAACACCACACAGCTGTTTCTCATGTGGCCTCTGAATCGCCACAGTGAGCGAGCCCAGGCAGCGTCAATGTGGAATGTCCCACAGGCTCCTGTGTGTGAACACTTGCTTCCCATCTGGTGGCACTGTTTCAGGAGGCCGTGGGACCATCAGGGGGTGGGGGGCCAGTTGGGTGGGAGGGTCTTAGAGGTTCCAGTCTGGTCTGCTTCCTGACCCACCAAGATGTAACAAACTTCATTGCCAGCTCCTGCTACCATGCCCGCCCGCACGACCCCCCACCCCCGTGGACCACAGCCTTGAGCCAGTGAGCCAAAGTAAAGCCTCCCTTCCTTCATTAAGTTGCTTCTTTCTGTCGGGGATTTTGTCAGAGCCACAAGAAAGTAACTCATGCATAACACTTATTGGACCAGTTCCAAATTGGAGTCAACTTGGCTGCATCGTATTTGAATCATGGGCTCTCTGTTGCACCCAAGGTTCCCTATCCCCTTCTGTGAGAGGGCTGGGTGTGAATTTGCCTGGATTCAGGATGGGTCTGTCACCTCCGCTGGAGCTGTACTTTTGTCTCTATCTGTGGTCAAACCTTCATCACGGAATCGTATAGGTTCCCGTTATGAAAGGTGGGCTTGGTGCAGGTCTGGGTTGGGCCTAGTGGATGGGGTGTTACTGGGAAGGTGTGGAGCAATGTGCTGTCTGGGTCTGCCCATGTGGGCAGTGCACGGGAAGACAGAACTGCTTCTCAGGAGGTGATAAAAATGTCTCCTTTGTGGGAAATGACTTAGCGGGTCCAAGGATGGTCCCCAAGGTTCTAGCCAGGTGCAGCTTACATGACACCGGTGCCTTCGCCTCACGGAGTCCTTCCTGCTTACACTCGGTGCCTTGCCCCATGTCTGGTTTGTTCCCTGCAGGACCTTTGGCCTCAGGGTCAGGCTCTGCAACCAGCTGGCCCGGACTTTAAATTCAGCATGGCTCCTCCCTCACCTCCACCAGTCTCTGCCCCCTCCATTACCAAACCGAGCGTGGACTCCTGGCACACTCCAAGCGGTGTGGGGAGAACTGAATGTGAAACTACGTGACCCGCTGAGCCCGCAGCCTGAATATCAGGGCGATTATCGACATCTTCTGGGATTTTACTGGTTCCTGAGGTGGCGGAGCATGAAGCCTTTTTACCCACGTGTCCTGGAGAACAATGAGCCGTTGTTTCTGCTACGTGCCCTGGCTGGCTCTAACATGCATGCTGCCAGTGTGTGCCACCCTGTAGCACCACCAGGAGTTGGGTACACCTCACCTTGTCACCCTCCACAGAGGAGCAAGCTGGGAACCGAGGGCTGCCAGGTCACAGCCCAAGTCCCTGGTCTGGTTAGCAGAGGCACGGGTACCCAGCGACTACCTGGTTTCTGGGCACCTGTTCTGCCCGCAGCACTACTGTGCGCTGCCCACGGAGAGAGAACACACAGCCTCCACCACACCTTCTGCTCCTCCCCATCCCCATGGAGTCACCCTGCTTGCCGCGTTCCTCTCCTACCTAAGTCTGGCTGTCACCCCCTCCTGACATACCCTCTGCCCATCAGTCCTTGGAGTGAAGGTGGCCAGCTCTCAGCGCCGCCTGTAAATTGAAGGGAGTAAAACAGTCCTTGTGGTGTCTCTGTGTGTTTGGGACACAGATGCCTGGATCTCTTTTCTCCCTAAGGTCTCCCCGATCCCCTCTCCAGACAGGCACAGTGACAGGGGACCCCTCTCCAGTTAAGGAAGGGGAGTCAGCTCATGGCTGGACAGTCACTCCCACCCCCCAGGCGAGGGGTGTGCACAGCCAGCTCAGCAGGAGCTGTATTTCAAACAGTAACGAATGGAGAATAAATAGTAATTAACAGGCACATTCCAACCTCTCCAGAGCAGGGCATGGTCCCCGCTCCGGAGCTGGGGATGGTCCGCTCTTGTTTTCTTTTAATCTGGTTTGAAAGATGAGTGCTGTCCCAGGCTTGGGACAGAGCCGGTTACTGTGAGGTCATCATCGTGGCATCTGCAGTACAGTGTGCTCAGAGACAGAGAGGAACTGCCAGCCGTGGGACCTTCGTGGCTTCTAGCCATGGCTGGGCAGGTTAATGAGCCACGGCCCAAATTTATTAGAAATCATAAATATTCCACGCAGAGGTGAGGGATCAAACAAAGAAGGTAATGTCGTGTGCAAGTACTCATGTGTATGCGTGTGCGTATGAATCTGTGTGTGAACGTGTACATGCGTGCATGTATATACATATGTGAGTGTATGCACATGTGAGTGTGTGTGTGCATACATTTGCAAATATGTATGCGTGCACAGGTGAGTGTATATGTATGCATGGATGTGTGTGCCTATAAGTGTGCACATGGAGGACATTGGTGCATGTGTGTGTGCATGTGCATGTATGTGTATTTGTGTTCATGCATACACATAGACATGTGCATATGCATGTGTGTATGTGGATTTGACTGTGTGTTTGCACATGTGTACATGTGTACATGTATGTGACAAGTACTTAGCAAGTATGATGAAGCAAACCAGGTAACTCAGCCTGAGGTGATATCATGCGTGCACTGCAGACACACGGCTTTTGACTTTGCCCTACTGGGAACGGAAGAGTTGAAAAATAGCTGTGTACCATAATTAATGTTCCTGTCCTTCCTGGTTCCTACTGCACACACCAGCCCCTTCTCAAGGCCAGGAGGGGAGGATGAACCAGACATGACCCTGCCCATCAGGCAGCTCGGTGCTGGGGACGCCCACAGCATAATAATCACTCAAGCAGCAGCCGAGAACCACAGAGGCCGCACAGTGCCGAGAACCACAGAGGCCGCACAGTGACCAGCACAGTTCTGGATGTCAGTGCTGGGCGACAGCCACCCTCAATGGCCCATCTTTCATAGCAGGTGTCCACACGACCCCCATTGGAAACTGTGTGTCCTGGTCCTTGAGTCTGGCTGTGACCTGATGGCAGTGTCTTTCCGTGGAGTATGAACATGACGGCCCTGTCTCAGCCACAGCCGTAGAAATAAATGGTGGGTTGTGTCTGTCCTCACATCCTCCTTTCCCTGCTGATATGCAGGTGTGTACTGGGGCAGCATCTTCATCTGGCCCCACCCTCCAGACATCTGGAGAAGCCCATGGGGAACTTGTTACAATAATGCACCCCTTACTGTGAGATGCTGGGGGAAGGAAATTCGTGTTGGGAGTGTTAAAAGTGTGACTTGGTGACCTAAACTTTTGAGCCATATGTCCATAGAGAACATCAGCTCCGTGGCTCGAGGTCTCAAGTTATCCCTAGATGAAGGACTGGTAAAGCTTCTCGGGTGCAGGGAACCCCTTCCCGTACCTCACAGAGGCAAAGCTGTTTCCGTCAAGGCTGAGGAGATGAGAGATTGTCACTCTTCCTCATCCCAGCTCATAGACCTCTGGGTTCTCATAGTGCAGGGAATAAACTCCAGCTGGGGATCTGAGAGCTACCAGGCTCAAAGAGCCTGGGTCTCTGGGTCACATCAAGGAGGGGAGAGTTGCCTGTCGACTTGTGGAGATGCTGTTAGCTCAGGTCCCAGGCAGCTAACAGAACAGTGGGAAAGAAATTATGAAAATGTTAACTAAACTCCGCCAGTTCCCAGTGGTGCGCTCAGCCCTGCAGCGAGCGTTCCGGCGCAGCTCTGAATTCCAAGTGGGTTAGTGTGACACGTACGTGATCTCCGGGGGGAAATGAGGACATCGCAGTAATATTTCCCAAGGCATGCAATTACTTGAAAAAGCCCCAAACAGTCCAGACTAATGAGTCTATCTCTCCATGTGAAGTCTGGAAATCTCATTTTTGATGGCGTGGTTGTTTTGAATCCAATAGGGAAGGAGCGGAAATCTTGATTCTGCCGCATGCCTGTGAGTGCTCAGCGCTTTCACACGCAGTCTCGTTGAGCTGAGAGCCAGTGATCTAGACGCTGCATTTGGAAAAGCACTTGGGTGAATCTGCTAGGGTGTAAGAAGCAGACAGCCAAGCTAGTTTAAATAACAGGAATGTCTTAGCCTCCATAGCTGGGAAGTCTAGACACAGGTGGGCTTCAGGCTTGGTTTGCTCCAGCAGCAGCCAGCATCTCTTGGTCTGTTTCTGCCTCTGTCTGCCTGTTTTACTGTCAGGATGACAGCCCTGTGTTGGGCAGGTTGGCTCTAACCACACTGGATTCCCGAGTCCATGCTCAGCCCCAGAAGAGGGGTTGCCTTCCTCTTCCTCTCCTCACTCACGGAAGCCTCAAAGCTGCACAGAGGCCTACCTGTAACCCCAGCACTGGAGAGGCAGAGGCCAGAAGGCCTTCAGGATCTCCGGCCAGCCAGTTGATCCAGATCACCAAGCTACAGGTTCAGTGAGAAACCCTATCTCAAGAACTTGAGAGCTGGCAAGACAGCTCAGCTGACGGAAGTGCTTTTGAGCAGAAAATCTGAGTTAGACCCCGGGATCCCACAAGAGGGTAAGAGAGAACCAATTTCAGAGAATTGTCCTCTAATGCCCACACATGCTGGCATGCTCACTCACACACGTGATAAAACAAACAAATATGTTTTTTAAATACAACAGAGAACAATAGAAGATACCCAGTGTCAACCTCTGGCTTCCACATGTGCAACACACACACACACACACACACACACACACACACACACACAGTCATACACATGCACCACACATGTACAGACATGCATACACACCTACATGTACACACACACTCATGGCACACAGGCATATACACATATGCACACATATACATGAACACATACATACACACTCATGGCACACAGGTATACACATGTGCACATACACAACATGCACACACACACACACACACACACAGTCCTGGGGTTTTCTCTGGCTAGATGAACTGCTGCCACCCTCTCGTTCTTGAATCTATAACTGTCAGAGAACACAGAGTGTGCAATAGTCCCAGTCATCCCAGAGCCCACAGAATCCACCTGATAAAAGGTTCAAGTTCTTGCCAGATTCTAGAGACACAAGACTCCAAGCAGATGACAGCCACTGTCAACAAATAAAAAATTAAAATAAACACCATCAACACAGATGGGTGAACTCTCCTAAGTAACCGGCATGGCCGGAGCCAGGCGGCAGCCTGACCTCAGGCTCTGTTCCCAGGCACCACCTCATCTACCTGAGTACACTGAGCCCGAGGAGGTGAGCACTTGGGTCACTCAACACTTCTGACCAAAGAGAGAGACACTCAGAACCAGGGGGCACCTTCCCATCACTGGAGCCTCTGTGCTGACAGAAAAGCCAGGGGAAGTCGGTAGTGAACCTGCGAGGCTGGATGTCAACTGAATGCCACTAACGTCCCTTTTCCAGATCCCGTTGCCCAGCATTGGCTCACACACAGCCTCACAGTTGGTCCAGATTTGTCTGCAAAGCTCTCGGTCTTCAGAGCTGGGAGCCGGTGGTTCAACACACAGTGGACACCCAGCTCTGGTAGTGAGGTTGGGGGAGGCCCGAAACCTTGGTCACCAAGTTTAGCAAATTTGGTCATGTATCTTCTGTGTGTTATTTGGGAACTACTGACACAAAGTGTTTTTTTTTTCAAATCTGAAGTCCATGTGGCTCTTGTATTCTATCTGGCAGCTTCACCCAAGTGCTGACGTCTACAACGTCTCCCACAGAAGGTCTGAAGTATATGGTGGCTCCACAAACTTTTGACTGCAGGACGTCTCACCTCCTTCCACCAGGATTGGCTGGAAGAGATGGATACACAGCTGGGCTCCTTCTAAGCTCAGACTCTGTGGGTGCAGCTGCAGAGTTGTGTGAGGACAGGAGACATGTGCAGCACTGGAAAGCGACAGCATCCTTTCTCATATTCTCCAAGGGCGTGCCTCAGAGCTGCTCAGGGACACACATCCCTGCAGACCCTCTGCATTCCCTCTGCCTGCACTGCACTCTGCTTGAGGCTGGGTTCCTCATGGAGCTCTCGGCTGTGGGCAGGCTGCTGCCCTCACCCTCCTGTCCCTCGCCCTCCGCCATGTCACAGGCTTGGTTTTTCCTCCCTAGCTCTAAAGACTCGTTGGGAAGGTGAGAGAGTAACAAGTAGGACTGATGATTCCAGAATGTTCCATGGTGCCCCAAGGTGCCTATGTCCGTGTTTACCAATGAGTCCTGTTACCTTGTTCCTGCTGCCCATGGGATTCAGAATCTACACAGCCGCAAGAGCTCCTGGGAAAGCAATCAGAGATTCTGAAGAGGGCAGAAGCATGGTTGCAAAACAGAAGGAATAGGAACAGAGGGTGACATCAGGGGATAACAGATGCATTTCTAGAATGTTCTGGCACAGTGGAAGGTGCTCTCATATCCAACCTTCACCCTGACCATGCCTACTCTGGTACCTAGTGTCCACCCCTCCTGCCCTGGTCTCCATCACCTCCTCTATCAGCTTCTTCTTCTTCTTCTTCTTCTTCTTCTTCTTCTTCTTCTTCTTCTTCTTCTTCTTCTTCTTTTTAGCTGCTTCTTGTCCAGAATATGAGAACAAGTTGAATATCAAGAGTGCCTCAGCTGGAAGCATCTTTCAGCTCTGATTTTGCATTAATATAGCATTGACCTGCCTAGTCAACTCTAACAGGGACACTAAGATGTCCACATGTCAGAGAGTAACCTGCAAAGTTTGCTTCAAAGAGAGAGAAGAGCAGAGCCTGGGGGAAACCTATAGTGTTTTGTTTAAAAGAAAGAGGGACTGGAGAGATGGCTCAGCAGTTTAGAGCACTGGCTACTCTTCCAGTCAGATTCCCAGCACCCACATGGTGGCTCATAGCCTTCTGTAACTCCAGTTCCAGGGCATCTGGCGCCCTCTTCTGGTCTCCATGGACAACTGCATTCACATGCACACACACACACACACACACACATATAATTTAAAAGAAATCTTTTTTAAATTTTTAAAGAAAGGAAGGGAGGATAGGAGGAAGGGAAGGACAGAAGGAAAGAGGAAAGGAAGGAAGGAAGGAAGGGAGGGGGAAGGGAAGGAAAGGAGAGAGGGAGCACAGTCAGAGCTCTTCCTCTTGGAAAGGAATGGGTAATGAAGTCAGTCCTACCCACCTAGGAGAGGTACTGGTGAATAACGAAGGGCAGACCTGGGTCTGCCCCAGTGCCCTCGCCATGCACGCATGGGTGCTTCTCTTTTGTCTATCCTGGGTGAAGAAAGCACTCCAGCTACATATGCATGGCTAGTCACAAGAATATGGGGCTGTGCCTGGGCGAACAACACTGGAAACCTGTGTTGAATGACCCTGATCTGTTGACCCTTTCTGGGCTCAGAGAAGAAGTTGTGTGAACTCGTCTCTCAGAGTGGGAGACCAGGCTCATCTGGTCCCCATCTTTCCCGCGATCATCCACATTAGCGGCCGTCTTTTCTTTAATGAATACATTTTAAACCTCCAGGTGTTTTAAATTTTTATCTTGTTCACTTGCTTACATGAGGAAATTCAAGCAGACCAGTGCGTTAATAGAAACCCAGTGGAAGCAAGGGCAGATTCTCTCCCTTAGTTGGGAGGGGCTCTGCTTGGCTTGGGCACCCCGGTACTGACTGCAGTTCCCCACTTAGCCACTAGGAGCAGGGCAGAGCCGTGTGCGCTGCCCTGAAGTCCTCTTTGTACTTTCTCCATGGCTGGGAACAGGTTCTGTGTGGCTGTCCCTGAGCTGACCCCAAATGCATGACAAGGACCCAGGCCTTTCGGGGTACCCCTGAGGACTCCACCTCCTCTACCAGTCTGGAAAAGGAAAGGAAGGCAGGACCTGCAGGGGTGGAGACATAGGCATCCCAGCACCCTTCCATGTTCAGTGAGCTCCTCCTGGGTGTCCTGATCTCCGTGTCAGCCATCTGACACACAGTTGCTCCATGTAAGACTTTAGACCCCAGGTGAGTCCCGACAGCAGACCCTGACCTTCCTTCTTCTGTGGGGTTGAAGCCTGTGGGCCGCAGGGACCTGTAGAATCTAGATATGGAAGACCCCCTTCCATGACAGTGTCCAATGGCAGCCGCTAGGACACAGCGTGAGCTGGGAGTGCTGCCAGACCTCGGCACCCATGTCTCAGGGGGTGAAGAGGATGCAGGGGGGTTTCCATGGAAAACTTGGAAGGGGTGACCAAGTATCCTTTGACCAGAAGGTTTTTGTCCCATCTGCGCAGCTACGGGGACTGCAGGACAGCCCTTCCAGGGGCAGTCTGCTCCGAGCAGGACTGAGAGGGAGAACATCAGGACTGCACTGGTGGGTGCTATTCATGGGCTCCCCTCTCAGGCAGCCAGTCTTAGAAGCCACTTCCTGGGAAAATGTCAGAACATGTCTGAACCGGCAGCGTCCATGGTAATCAGTGTCCCTTGACTCAGTTTCTCCTGGTTTTGTAGTACTCGGTGAACAGAAATCCCCATCTCCACCCTGACCATCTTGAAGTCTATCTTTCATGCCATTATTGTACCCCCCCCAGCACTTGCCCAGCTCCTGGGGCCCGGGAGTCACTGCTGCTTTACAGATGTGTGACCCAGTCGGGGGACAGTGCCACTGTTCTGTCCTCTGGCCCCAAAATGGTTAATCGTGAGCTGCGAGGAAACACTGGAAATCAGCAGCTGCACAGGCCAGTGAGAACTTTCCAAGTCTCCAAAACAGAAGCGATCAAGGAAGCCATCTGCGCCGTGTGGAAGGAAAGACAGTGCCTTTTTTTTTTTTTTTCCGAATTGGCATTCGTCTCTAGCTAGTCCTTAAACAGACCCTTCATTTCTTATCTTTTTGGAAAATTCTAAAATGGGAAGGCCAAGGAAAAATCCAGAACGCAAAAAACTTTCAGAATATCCACAAGTAACGACTAAGGAAGGAAATGTATATTTTATATATATGTATATGTATATATATATCCCCTTATCTATAATATGTATAATATATAATTATAATATATTTCCACACTTAGTCATTACATATATCATATATACATATATGTATATATATATGTACATATATGTATACTTGATGTCAAAAAAAAGAGCCAGCATGCGCACAGGACTCAATCTGCTGATGTTCCAGAACATTTACACTCTGTATCTTTTTTCTTTCTTTCCTTTTTTTTTGGCCTGGGAAAAGAGGGCTGGGACAGGAGGGGGCAGAGTGGAAGGAGAAACCTTAGCTGACAGGAAAATAAAGAAGATGGCTGCCCTGCGGATTATTCCTAAGCCTGGCTTTGAAGGAGTGAACCCTTTCTCAGTCCGGGCCCAGGTTATCTCCTGTAATTGCATTATTCTGAGATTTACCAAGATAAAGTGGCCCGGCTTAGTGGCAGTAATGGATGACAGGTGTGACTGCAAATACACAGCCACTTTGGACTCTCCGGCTCGTCCCAGCCGGGGTAGGGATTCCTCTCCTGCTGCCTGACATGTCCAGGAAGTGGACAAATGATCAGCATTTTTCCCAGCCTGGTTCTAGGACTGACACAGGGGTCTGTCCCTGTCCCCTGGAGCGCTTGACACCGGGGTGACCTTCCTCTGTGCATTCCCCACATCCTGATCACACCACTTGGTTCAAGGAATAAATTCCAGCATCCTTGAAGGTCCATACTGAGCCTGTGTTGTGTTTTTATTCTTGTAGCCCAGGCTGGCCTCAAACTCATTCCGTAGCCAAGGATGACTTCAAACTTCTGATCCTGTTGCCTCTACCTCCAGAGTGCCGGGATAACTGGTACACTCTATCATGCCTTGCTTTTTTGTGGGGTTGGGGATTGAACTCAGGGCTTAGGTTGTGCTAGGCAAACACTCTAGCAACTGAGCTACAGCCCCAGTGTCCCAGGCCACCACTGAGTCAGTTAAGGAGGGACTGGTATTTATCCATGGCTTGTGGCTGCTGAGACAGAAGGAGCAGATTCCAGCTCTAAGAGTCAACATCACGCTCAGAGCAGGGGCTAGAGAGTGTGAGTACCCCTTGTCTTGAGTTGTTCTCAATATACCCATAGGAGACGTCATTATTCTTCATCATCATCATCATCATCATCATCATCATCATCATCATTATGGGTGGCAGGGGAGACAAAAGCTCTCTATGTAGGCTAGTCACAAACTTATGGAAATTCATCCTCCTGCCTCAGTCTCTCTTCTCCTAAGCACTGGGGTTCAGGTGTACACCACTGCCTAGCTAGCTAGCTATTAAATTGTTACCCTCTGTATTACAGGTGTGGACCTCATAGAGATAACAGCTTGCTCAGTCACACAACTTGGTCCCCTTCCAATTGCCCCACCCACCCCCGACACGTGTGGTAGATAATAAAGCCAGGGTCACCAGGATGCTTTCCTAGGCAACAGATAAGTAAGTCCGTGCCTGCACTCAGGTCCCTGTAAGAAGGTGACCACACTCACAGGTTATAAGGTGTGGGTGATGGCAGGTTCCTTCCAAGCATCCTTCGAAGCTAAGAACACTTAGCAGAGTCCAGCCTGGACGGTCTCTGCCTCTGTTTCCCTCTACACTTCCGCCACAAAATGCCCTTGCAGGACACCCTCAGGCACAGCCACCAGCCACACTGGGAGATTCAGAGACCAAGTAGGGCAGAAGAACTGAGCCTGAACAAAGTGCCACATGTCTATCCAGGGAGAGGGCAGGGGCAGGAGGTATAAACAGCAGATGTGCTCTGGAAGCCAGAGCCCCTGCTGGGCCTGAGGGTCGAGAGTGTCATGAAGAACTGATGGTGTCTTCTCAGCTTTGCCAAGGGTTTATTATCCCTGGACCCTTTGGAGTCTGATCCCCAGCACCAAATAAACCAGGCCTGGTGTACGTGGAAGGAGGAAGGAGGGAAGGAGGGAGGGAGGGAGGGCCAATGGCCACCAGGATGAGGCAGAACCTGGATTACACATAGCAGGTGGTGGGCAGCAAGGGAAGCCCCTTTCTGGGTGACATGAAGTTCCATTGTTCTGGGTTATAAACAGAGAACTCATTCCTGGCCACCACCTCCTGTGCCCTGCCGTGGAGGAAGCCCACATTTGTACACAGTTCAGGTATGACCCCAGGCTAGCAGCTTCTAAACTCTGGGCCTCAGTTTCCTCTTCTCCACACCCATGGTGGCATACCCCATGTCAGAGGGTCTGGGAGACCCAGTGATGTCATGTATGACAGATACTTCAGAACACATCCTACATGCCCAATGCTAAAGAGCCAGAGGCAGACAACAAGGCTAACTCCTTGCTGTGTGCTTTTCTCTTTCTTTCTTTCTTTCTTTCTTTCTTTCTTTCTTTCTTTCTTTCT
>CABHPP010138703.1:52632-63698 GCA_902168425.1 Peromyscus attwateri | reverse complement strand
AAAAAATAAAGCATGATTTAACTCATTGGTACGTAGACTGTTTATGAAGTTCAAAGTCCTCCAGCTGTAGTTACCTGTGAATTTAATTTCCAGTGAGCTGGCTAGTTTATGTCAACTTAACACAAGTAGAGTGATTTTAGAAGGGGGAACCTCAATTGAGAAAACGCCCCCACCAGACCGGCCTGTGGGCAAACCAATGATGCGTTTTTCTCGATTGATGGTCCATGTAGGAGGGCATAGTGAGAGATTCCACAGAGCCGTTGCTCTTGGCTTGAATTCCCGAGTGTTAGCGCCCAGGCTTTTGTTTAAAGTCAGTGATTGTTACCTTTTGATTAAAATCAGTGATTGTTACCTTTTGATTAAAGTCAGTGATTATTACCTTTTGATTAAAGTCAGTGGTTGTTACCTTTTGATTAAAGTCAGGAATTGTTACCTTTTGATTAAAGTCAGTGATTGTTACCTTTTGATTAAAGTCAGTGATTGTTACCTTTTGATTAAAGTCGGTGATTGTCACCTTTTGATTAAAGTCAGGGATTGTTACCTTTTTATTAAAGTCAGTGGTTGTAACCTTTTGTTTAAAGTCAGTGATTGTTACCTTTTGATTAAAGTCAGTGATTCTTATCTGAGTCCTTCCTGAAGGATTCCAGAGCTTTTTCAAAACTTAGTAATGGGAGAACCTGGCAAACCAGGAGATCTCCTGGCTGAGGATTGCTTAGGCAAAAGTCTTCTTCGAACAACTCCAGATAAGAGGTTTTGATGTGTGGACATTGCTTGCTAAAAGTGTAAATTGTGTAACATTAATAAATAAATAAATAAATAAATAAGTCTTTTGGGGAAGCAACAGGCATTTGGTCCCTCAGAGGCTGCAAAGTGAAAATTCATCTTGGAGTGACCCTTTTTCTTCGATGGACCCCCACAAAACAGAACACTGACACTTGGTGCCCAAAGTCGTGGGACTTGGAGAAAGGAGCGATCTGACACTCCAGGACTGAAGGTTAAAAGTGCACTCACATGTGTAAGTGAGGACTCCAGGATTTGGCAGGGACATGGGGAATTTAAACTCCCCATCTCAGGAGCAACAACATGTACAATTACTAAAATGTGTGTTGGAAGAAAAAGCATTCACTGCAAATATTTAAAAAAATATTTTAAAAAAGCTATTGCAAATATTAAAGATACAAATAAAATGGCTCCTGAGACAAGAACAAATCAAGGAAAAAGGAATCTTACCAATAGAAAAAGGGAAAGTGTTTATGTTTGTTTTCAGAAACTTACAGAAATGATAGAGCTAAAGCGATTTAAAGAAGCATATGGTGTATAGGATGCATTTCCTATATGTAGGACAAGATTTTAATAACTGGGCTGTCTAGTTAGAATAGAGTTATTCCCAAAGGTTGGAAGAAATTAATGACAGCTGGAACTCACAGCTTCCGGACTGCACACTGCCTGTCAGCTCTGTCGGTCAAGGGCTGGCCAGCCTGGAGCAGCAAGACTTGAGTTCCAAAGAACAGCCGAGCGGGCAGGGCTCGGCGGCTGCAGCAGGAGCCAGCACAGCCAGCCTGGGGCTTAGAATTTTCATGTTTGCTTGTCTACTTGATTTTGGTTTAAATGTGTTTTGTTTTTCCCTCAGAGCAGGAACAACTCAATATTAAAGATCTCTTTGTAGGATTTTTTTTTTTCCTAATAGTGGGGAATGATTCAATATCATTGGTCCCTTCATGGGAGAAGAAATTAAAAACAAGTCCAACGTCTAGTACAAAACAGTCACAATCAGGGCATAAAGTACTAAGCCAGTGCTGTTTAAATTTCCATAGACGCCAGGCAGTGGTGGCACACACCTTTAACCCCAGCACTCGGGAGGCAGAGGCAGGTGGATCTCTGTGAGTTTGAGGCCAGCCTGGTCTACAGAGTGAGTTCCAGGACAGTCAGGGTTATACAGAGAGACCCTGTCTCAAAAAACAAACAAACAAAAAATGTTCCCATAGATATTAGTCATTCATTATATGGAGGATGTTCTCTTCTCCTGATCGTCTGATTAATGCTTGAATGAATGTTTAATTTTCCTAGTAAATGAACTAAAAGAACAAACTTCATGATTTTGAACTATATCCTTGGCTGTGCTCTCGACTGCTTATCACCTCTGAGTGTTTGGCTCTGCTCTTTAAGTTTCTTTCTGGAAACTCTCAGTTAAGTCTATAAAAATGTAACGCCTAAAATAGAGCAGGTCATTAGCTTATTAAATAATGTGGCTGCTAAGGTAATAGCTAATAGAAATAGTCTCTTACTGGTAAGGAGCCTACAAAAATTATTTCTCCACTAAATAAAATGCAGGCAAATTGTTTGTGCAACACCGTTAATAATCGACAGGTCGCGTTAACACATTACTTGGGATCTGTAGAAAAGGATCCTCCTTTTGAGATTTTATAAAAATACTCCATGAGTTTTGCCCAAAGTTACTGCTGTGGGATGTTCTGTATGGCAAATGTGTTGCTAATAAAGCACTGATTGGCCAGTGGCTAGGCAGGAAGTAGGTGGGACTAACAGAGAGAATTAAAAGAGCAGGAAGGCAGAAGGAGTCACTGCCTGCCTGCCTGCCAGCCAGCAACCGCCAGGACAAGCAGCATGTAAAGATGCCGGTAAGCCACGAGCCATGTGGCAAGGTATAGATTTATGGAAATGGATAACTTAAGATATAAGGACAGTTAGCAAGAAGCCTGCCACGGCCATACAGTTTATAAGCAATAGAAGTCTCTGTGTTTCCTTGGTTGGGTCTGAGCGGCTGTGGGACTGGCAGGTGAAAGAGATTTATCTTGACTGTGGGCCAGGCAGGAAAACTTAAGCTACAAGTTACCTCTTAAAATCCTACAGAGATTGCTTTAATGCTTTTTTAGATGGCTCTTGAAAAGGATAAAGAGAATGTTTACACACATTCCACATGTTCCACAAAAAAGATTATACCCACTCTGGGTTATAACAGCTCAGAAGTCTAACTTTGCTATAATCCATCAGCTTTTATTAGATGGGTCTCAGCCACTGAATATTTTAACTGACTGCTGTTTATTTAAATTTGGATGATAGTTTATTGGCTGGACTAAGAAGAATCAGTCTTATAGTCATAATGGATAGCTTTAGAATCCCAGTTTGCACATCCTCACCCCCAAATGCGTGTCTTTAAGGAAAACACAAAGTATTGGAAATCTAATGCTGCCTTAGATATAACAATGGAAAACATCTCACATTATCTCCACGAACTCCTTGTTATAAAATAGTCACTGGGGTGTATGGTCTTCTTCCCCCAGAAACAGTGGGAATAATTTTGGGAAGAAGTAGTTTAATGTCTCAAGGATTTATTACACACCCAGGAATTACAGATGAATATTACAAAGGATAAATTAAAATTATGGCTTATGTGAAAGGACTATGCAGATAGAAGCTCAGTTGTTATCACTCCCGTATCTTAAAGGTAAAGCAGCTCCAATTTTTAGGACAGGAGGGTTTGGAAAGTATTTTGGGAAACTGTTATTAATGATGAGAGAGCAAAGTTAAAATTACAAGTAAATGTCATTGAGATGAAGGGTTTGGTGAACACGGGAGCTGAGGTGTCTATAATTTCTCAAGACTCTTGGAATCCCAACTGGCCTTTACAAGAAGTCTCCACTCAGTTTTTAGGCATTGGAACCTTACGTCAGGTAAAACAGAGTGTGGAATGGATTAAATGTATAGATCCTGAAGGACAAGTAGAAATATTAAAGCCTTATGTGTCTGATACAGACATGGGTTTATGGGGGAGAGATTTGTTACAACAGCAGGGAGCTAAAATTAATATTCTTACAATTTCAGAAACAGCTCATAAAATGATGTTTGAAATGGGATACATTCCTGGAAAAGGTATTGGAAAGAATTACCAGGGAAAACCACAGGCTACGCAAGACAAGGACAGCAGCAGAACAAGGTAGGAACTGGCTACCCAGATTTGGAGTAGGGACCACTGCCAGAAGCCCAAACGTTCTGCCTTTAAAATGTCTAACTAATAAACCTGTATGGATGGAGCAGTGGCCCTTGACTAAAGAAAAATTACAGGCACTTGAACAACTAGTAAAAGAACAGTTAGATGCTAAGCACATCAAGGAAACTACTAGTCCTTGGAATTCCCCTGTATTTGTAATAAAAAGGAAATCTGGAAAATGGCAAATGTTAACCAATTTGAGAGCTATAAACAAAATAATTCAACCTATGGGATCTTTACATCCTGAAATTCCTTTACCTTCTTTGTCATCTAAAAACTGGCCTGATATAGTTATTGATTTGCAAGATTATTTCTTCACTATCCCTTAACAAGAACAAGATGTAGCAAAATTTGCTTTTACAGTGCCTACTTATAATAATGCCCAGACTATAAAGAGATATCAATGAAAAATCCTTCCTCAAGGAGTGTTAAACAATCCACCTTTATGTCAATATTGTATGCATCAACCACTGGAAGTGGTTCATAAACAATTTCCTCATTCCATTATTTACCAATATATGGATAACATTTTATTGGCTGCTGCTGCAAGTCACAAAAATATGAAGTAAGAATTCAGCTGACTATGGCAAAGCCATTATCTAGAAGAATCAAGGAATTCTTCTAGAGGAAGCTAAGTCTCAAGGAGTATTTGCTGTTATTTGGCTTTTAATGTATCAGCTGTTTTCTGCTATGAATTTCATGTTAGCTCTCATGGCTTCCCCAAGAACGTCTAAACAGTATGGACTGATCATTCCTTGAGCATATACAATTAAGGTATTTGGATACAGTCACACAGGCAAAGCTTCCTGCTTCCAGGATTTCTGCTCCTTTTTAGCATTAGAATTAGATGTCTGCCTTCTGCAATAATCTCCTTTAGCAAGCGTCCAAAGCCAGGGCCAGCTCCAGACAAAGCATCTATGGATAAGTGGCAGACAGAACAGCTGGTCAGACCATCTGCTAGTCTTCTGAATGAAGATAATACCGATATGGAGACACCGTCTAGGCGAGGCAGAGGTTACGTACATAGCTTTGCTTCTTGTGCAAATTAAGTTCAGACCTCCCTTTCTCTCACAGCCCGCAAATGGCACCTTAGAGCAGCTTACTTAGAGCAAAAGAGTTTTTTTTACATACCAGGTGCTTCAAGTCACCTAGCTATCAAGTACTCTCCCCGCCTCTCGCCAGAAATTGGTAACATAGAAAAAAGGCAATTTTATTTTAGTGACTCATGAACTCTTTTACCTAACCTCTCCTAAGATTGTAGTTTGAGCACATTTATGATAAACTCATAACATTTCACTTAATCATTTCTACGAATATATTTTGAGCACATAAATTCCCTCTCTGATTCATTCCAGGCCTGATTTGACCCACCTCCTTTATTCACTCCCCTTTGAGGTTGCAAATGAAGCTGACTGTCACTGCTCTTGTGGGGACCGTGAAAGCCTTGCATTGTATTGTAAAAGTTGGACTGCTTGTAAGGTTTTAGACCGGTCCTGGAGAGGAACTGGAAGGAATGGAGATGGAGAGGAGCAAAGATGAAGATGAGGACGAGATGGAAAGAACTTAGAACTATGAGAGGACTGGAGGAGAAGGGACAGAGAGGAGCTAAGTATGAGAACAGAATTGAAGCTGTGGAGATAGAATTTTGTTTTCTTTTTTGTTTTTTTGTTTGTTTGTTTGTTTGTTTGTTTTCTTTTTCGAGACAAGGTTTCTCTGTGTAGCTTTGTGCCTTTCCTGGAACTCACTTGGTAGCCCAGGCTGGCCTCGAACTCACAAAGATCCGCCTGCCTCTGCCTCCCGAGTGCTGGGATTAAAGGTGTGCACCACCAACACCCGGCGAGATAGAATTTTGTATCAGAAGAATAAAGTGAGTGGACTAAAGAGCTCGGCTTACTTAGGTTCATTCCCTCAGGTTATTTCTCACCATTGGTTGGTAGCATCTCTTCTGGAAACCCTGGGAAGAGACTGTTAGAGGCTGGACCCCAATAGTCTTTATTAGGCTACTTCCAATACAGGTACCTTGGAAAGAATGTTTAATGAAATACAAAGGATTTTGCCTTGTTGGGGCATATGGATTGCTCCTGAAAAAATACAAAGAGGAGATTCTCTTAATTATTTAAGATTTAAATTAAGTAAACAGAAAATCCATCCATAAAAGGTACATGTTAAAAAAGAGCGATTACACTCTCTTAATGATTTTCAAAAATTATTGGGTGATATAAACTGGTTTTGGCCTACCATTGGGCTGAATACTCAAGAATGAAGTAATTTTTAAAAATTTTGCAAGGTGACTAGGATTTAAATATTCCAAGGCATTTAACAGCTGAAGCAGAAAAGGTGTTGGTCTAAGTAAAACAGAAATTTCAAAATGCCTATATAGATTGATTAACTCTCACAACTGAGTGTATTTTAGTAATTTTACCTTCTGTTCATTCCCCTACTGGACTCATTATGCAAATGGAAGGTAATATTTTAGAATGGATATTTTTAGCCCAGAAAAAGAGTAAAAAGTGTAAAACCTATATAGAGAAGGTTTCTGAATTAATCATAAAGAGAAGAATAAGATTTCACCAGTTGTCTGGAATGGACCCAACTGAGATTGTAGTGCCCTACACTAATCCTTAAATTATACAACTGTGGGTGATTAATGATGACTGATAAAGAGCCTGTAGCAATTATTTAGGAGAAATCAACAACAAATGTCCCAAAAGTAAACAGTTTCAGTTTATAAAAAGAACTGAATGGATTCTTCCATGCACAGTGAAAAGAACTCCGATTTCTGGGGCTCTTACATTCTATACTGACACAAATGAATTAGGGATGACTGGTTATAAAGTAGGAAATGTAAGTAAGTAATTAAAAGTCCAAAAATCAGAGTTATATGCCATTCTAATGCTTTTATTAGACTTTAATGAATCTGTTAATATAATTACTGAGTCTCAATCTGCTGAAGGGGTTGTATTATATATATAGAAACTGCTGAATTTATTCCTGATAATTCAAAATTAACTTTGCTATTCATACAACTGCAACAGGCAATCCAGGACAGAAATTATCCACTATATATCACTCATATTCAGTTTCATAGTGGATTGCCAGGGCCATTAGCAAAAGGAAATGAAAAAATTGATCAATTAGTAATGGGAAATGTGTTAGAAGCTTTAGAATTTCATAGAAAACATCATGTTAATAGTTGAGGCTTATAGAAAGTATTTTCCGGCCGGGCGTTGGTGGCGCACACCTTTAATCCCAGCACTCGGGAGGCAGAGGCAGGCGGATCTCTGTGAGTTTGAGGCCAGCCTGGTCTACCAAGTGAGCTCCAGGAAAGGTGCAAAGCTACACAGAGAAACCCTGTCTCGAAAAACCAAAAAAAAAAAAAAAAAAAAAGAAAGAAAGAAAGTATTTTCCGTTACCTGGCAACAAGCTAAAGAAATTATTAAAAACTGTCCTACTTCTTCTTAGTACACTCAAGTTCCTTTACCTGCAGGAAGTAATCCTAAAGGTACACAAAGAAATGAAATTTGGCAAATGGATGTATTTCATTTAACAGAATTTGAAAAATTAAAATTTATTTATCATACCATTAATACATACTCTGGATTTCAGTGGGCATCTGCCTTAAGTTCTGAAAAGGCTGACTCTGTAATTAGACATTTATTAGAGAAAATGGCTATAATGGACATACTGATACAAATTAAAACTGATAATGCCCCTGCTTATTTTTCCAGTAAAATGAAACAATGTTTTACACACTATAACATAAAACACATTACAGGGATACCATATAATCCTACAGGACAAACAATTGTTAAAAGATCTAATTGCACTCTAAAAGAAATGCTTATAAATCAGAAGGGAGATATGAGGACTCCCAGGGATTGGCTGCAGAATGCTTCACTGACTTTAAATTTTAATGCTAAAGAAGCAGGGACAACAGCTGTGGGAAGCCACTGCAGAAAAAAAACTGCTGAATTGAGTCAGCCCGTGCATTATAAGATATTTTAACATCAGAATGGAAACCAGGGAAAGTGTTATGATGGGGCTGAGGATATGCTTATGTTTCTGTAGGAGACAAAAATTTGTGGATACCATCGAAACTGATAAAAATCCAACATGAGCAGGAGAAGCCTCTTAGACACTTGGGCTGCTGACATGGGTGACGGGACTGGGAGAGAAGTGATACAGAGAGACTTTGAAGTGGATGCTGATCCCCCCACCTCGGGACAGCTTAAGAATCCCTGTGACAAAGGGGGAGCATTAGTCTGACTGGCTGGAAAACCTCTGAGTGCACAACTTTGTCCCTTGCTATGCTATCTGTGGTAACTATACAGGTAACAGGCCAACTGTACATACTGGGCCTATGTTCCTAATCCTCCAACTAACTTCGCAGTAAGTTGGGAGATGTGCATATTCCTGTGATGGTTAATGAATCTTCTTGACTACCTGGTCCTTATGACAAACAAGGTCCTGCTCAGCTTACAGAGGAGAGTAAAGAAATTAGGAATTATACTATAGGGGTGCTAGGAATTCCTATTTGTATGGGTAATGTACTATAACCTTCCAAGTGTGGCTATCTATAGTTAATACTACCCAGGATTTTCTCAAGTTTTATATTCTTCATGCATCTGGTTTTAGGGGACAGGAGATTAATGCTACTAGTTCCATAAAATCTACCGTCTGGTGAGATGAGGGTTATCAACAAAGAATCTGACCAGGTACACTGGCAACAACGTAAAGGTGAGAAACCACGAGTGCTAATTAATTAAATCTCCCACGGAGGCGTCATTGACTGGAGCCCTTATGGCTTCCTTCAAGGAAAACATTCTCACTCAGAATCAAGATGGCATAGATACAGTTCAAATGGGACTGTGGAAATTAGCTGTACTGTCAATGAACCTATTCAATGGCATGGAGTTGGAATGTCAATTCCTCTCCTACAATTTGGCAATTGAGTTCAGACTAACTTGTAGAAATTAGCAAGTGCCTTCCACCCTCTTAAAGCGTGGGAAGGAGAGTTAAACATTAAGGATGAAACTTTGTCATTTAGACTAAATCAAAGCCATCCTTTTATAGTAAGTGTACCATTACCTTATTAGCTACTGAAGGGGCCTGTACAATGGTACCCTAATAATTACAGCATCACTTGTGAACACTGTACCCTTCATACCTGTGTTAATTCTTTAAATGTATGTATAACCTGTGTGTGTCTTTAAATGTAACCTCTGAAAGTTTATACATTCTAGAGCAAGGCCAGCAGTCTGGATGCCAGTGAAGTCATCAAGGCCACAGCAAGACTCACCTGTGATGACCGTAGTGCAGAAGCTCACTGAAAGAATATTAAGAAGAACACATTGAATGCTTAGACTGATTATTGCAGTAGTTATGGGCATTGTTGCATTGGCTGCTACTGCTGCTACAGCAGCTGGATTGGCCCTTCATAAAGAAATCAAACTGCTAAGTTCATTAGAGACTGGCACAAGCATCTACAGAACTTTGGACTCAACAAAATAAAACAGTGAGATACTTAATGGAATAGCTGATTTGAGACAAGCTGTTATACTAACGGGAGATCAGTTGGAAATATTGAAGAAGCAGATAAAATTAAAAATGTGATCAGAATGTTACATCCTATTGTATTACACCTGTAAGGTTCAATGATAGCAAGCTTGGAAAAGTTTAAGATGCATTTGATGGGTCACCCTAATTCTTCCTAAATGATTTATAACTTACAGCAAGAAATTAAGGAAACTTTTTCAAAAGGGTTACCTCATGTGACAGGAATGGATCTTATGGAAAGCCTTGCAGATACGTTAGCCTCATCCGATCCTGTACATCACTTAATAGATTTCTTGTTCTAGCAGTAATAACTTTTATTGGCTTTAAAAATGTATTTTGGCTTATTTGCCTAAGATCATGAAACAAAACAATAGGAAAAAAAGGCTGTATTTACTGTAAGCCTACATAATCTTCAATATAATTAATTATAGCTTATACAGAAGGGGCAGATGCAGGGAAGGATTCCACAGAGCCATTGCTCTTGGCTTGAATTCTGGAGTGTTAGCACCCAGGCTTTTGATTAAAGTCAGTGATTGTTACCTCTTGATTAAAGTCAGTGGTTGTTACCTTTTGATTAAAGTTAGTGATTCTTGGCCACCTCCATGGGATGAGACCAGAACGGACCGAACATTCTGCTGGAGGCCAACTTGGGGCCCAGCTGCCAATCCTGTGAAGCCCAACAATTTGGAGGCATTGGTGAGATTGCCCTACTGATCAACCTGTTCAGCTGAGATCCATTCGGGAGAGGTTTCAGAAGCCTGAAGCCTGCAGCCTGCAGTCTGAGGAAACAAGATCAGCTGGGGAGTTGGCAAGTGAGTAAAACGCGACCGGAGAACACAAGAGAAGGAGCCCTCCAGCCACCGAACCAGATCACCAGAATCATAAGCCCACCACCCTACACTGACTGGGAACGAGTAAGGCCCCATCTCTGGACCTGCAGACCAGTTCTCTAGCCCCTAGGCCCCAGCCATCGGAGCCCCAGAGACCAGGCAGCTACCTTTCCCTGCTCCCTCACCAAAACCAACCAAACAAACAAACATAAAAAACCAGCCTCTGCGAACCCAGCAACCACTGGAATGATAAGCCCACCCTGCACCAATTGCGAACAACAGCTCCCTGACACAGAACCCACTAACACTGACTGGAGTAAGCTGCCCCGGAGAAACAGAGCCCAACAGCACCGATTCGACCAAGAACTCCTAGTGAACCAAGACTACCAATTAGAACAAGAGAGGCACTCTCAGACACAGATACAGCCTGCACTGAGCAGAGGAAGAGATGAGTAGACGCCAGTGCAAAAATACAGGCAACAACATAAAGACCTACATGACAACATCAGATCCTAGTGATTCTACACCTGCAAAACCTGAACATACCAAGGAGGAAGAAGCAGAAGAAATCAATCCTAAAAATGCTTTAAGAAGATGATAGAGGCCCTTAAAGAGGAAATGAAAAAGCCCCTTAAAGAGGAAATAAAAAATTCCCTTAAAGAAATCGAATAAAT
>CABHPP010138703.1:9953-43784 GCA_902168425.1 Peromyscus attwateri | reverse complement strand
CTTCTTCTTCTTCTTCTTCTTCTTCTTCTTCTTCTTCTTCTTCTTCTCCTCCTCCTCCTCCTCCTCCTCCTCCTCCTCCTTCTTCTTCTTCTTCTTCTTCTTCTTCTCCTTCTCCATCTCCTTCTCCTTCTCCTTCTCCTTCTCCTTCTCCTTCTCCTCCTCCTCCTCCTCCTCCTCCTCCTCCTCCTTTTTAATTTTATTTATTTTTTATTTTTTGAGGGGGGTGGTGGTTGAAACAAGATTTCTCTGTGTAGCCCTAGCTGTCCTGGAACTTGCTCTGTAGCCCTGGCTGGCCTCCAACTCACAGAGACCCACCTGCCTCTGCCTCCTGAGTGCTGGGATTAAAGGTGTGCACCACCACCACCATGCCTGGCTAAGTGGCTAAGCCCAGCTAAGTCTTTAAACTAGGCTTTTCAAAAGCTGACCCTTCTGTGCGACTCATCACAGAAAAGGAAAACACAGCTCAGGGTTCTGCCCCCGCCCCACACCCTTTCTGCAGCTGAAGAGCACACCATGACTTTGTACCCTCCGGAGACGCTGCACGGGTACCTGCAGAGCCGTCTTTGATGGATGGGGTTTTGGTTTTTTGGTTTTTTTCCTTCATAAACATTGTCTGTTCAGAGTATTGCTTTCTGCTTTCTGCCATGCCAGGAACCAGGCAGGGGGCTAGGACCTCAGCTCACAAGGCCAGTACTACAGTAGCTCGACCGTACCCTGGCCCCACATCTCCATTTTACTTATTGAGTTTTCAGATCATTCAGTTTTCATTTCCTCTCCCTTTTTATTTTCTTCTTTTTCTTTCTTTTTATTTCCTTTCTCTTCTTTTTTTTTTCTTTCCGGAGCTGAGGATCGAACCCAGGGCCTTGTGCTTGCTAGGCAAGCTCTCTACCACTGAGCTAAATCCCCAACCCCCTTTCTCTTACTTTTATTCTCTCATCTCTCACTTTTTTTTTCTTTTTAAGACAGGGTCTCACTATGTAGCCCAGGTTGGCTTCAGACTCACAGCCATCCTCCTGCCTCAGATTCCCAAGTGCGGGAATTACAGGCATGTGCCACCACAGATGGCTGTTCTTCGCGTCCTTCCCTTTTCTTTCTCCCCACGTTTAGTTTCCATGGATAAACTTGAACCTGATCTGCTGTGTGACCACATGTGTAAACTGAGAACTTCTGAATGCCTAATCTGCTGAGAGGGTATTGTTGCCAGTGACCAACTTTACATGGTTTAATGACTCATTCCTAGCTACAGCATCCCCGGGAGGCTGAGCGGCTGTTTCCTCTGGTTCTTTTGACGGCTGCAAGAGGTGCATTCTGAGCTGAGATTCCCAGTGAAAAAAGCCATGCAGCTGCCTGGCTGCCCATCATAACCACATCACTAGGGAGAGTTAGGATGTTGCAGGCTCTGCATCAGATGATAGAGGGCTACCCTTAGCTCCCTCAATAGCCCCTCACTGCCTGACTCTGTGTGTGCCCTGACATCCCTGTGACTAACAGGTGAAACTCTCCTGCATGTTTAATTAACATACACTAGCTTTCACCAACCTAAAAGCCGACACCTACAGCAGAGGTTCCCCCACCACCTTACAGGCTGTTCCCATCTGAATATTTTAAAGGGGTCTTGATTTATTGTTTTCTTTATTTCTATAACCAGAAAAATGTCACGTAGTCTTTCCATGTTGGAACACAGTATTTGGGGTTGCCAGGCCATAGTCACTCACATTGGCTCCAGAATAAACCATCTCTTGTTCCTGTTGCGGTCCAGCCATCTCTGATGACAGAGATGCCCGCAGAGCATGAGATGAAGGTACTCACTCCCACGTCCTGTGATGCCTATTCTGTAGGAGAAATTCTCAGTAGTGGATTTCTGGATCTGGGAGTCTTCGCGTGACTGACTGGATACTTATCACTAGCACGTTGGCTTCTACAGTGTTAACAGCAGTCTCCCTCCTATGAGTGTGAGTGAGTCACAGTGTTAACAGCAGTCTCCCTCCTGTGAGTGTGAGTGAGTGCTGGGAGCAGTGTGAAATGGACTTAGGCTGATAAGATGGCACCTTGGGTAAAGTGTTTGCTGCCAAACCTGGGTTTGATCCCCAGGACTCACAAGGTGGTAGGAGAGAACTGACTCCAAAGTCATCCTCTGACCTCTATACCCTGGCACACACACATATATGCACACATGCATACTAAATAGATTAATTAAAATGTGCTAACATTTGACAGCTGGAGCGATGGCTCAGCTATTAAGAGCACTGGCTACAGCCGGGCGGTGATGGCGCACACCTTTAATCCCAGCACTCGGGAGGCAGAAGTAGGCGATCTCTGTGAGTTCGAGGCCAGCCTGGTCTACAGAGCAACTTCCAGGACAGTCAGAGCTGCACGGAGAAACCCTGTCTCAAACAACAGCAACAACAACAAAAAGTAAATAAATAAAAACCAAAACCCAGCACCCACGTGGCAGCTCAACTATCTGTAACTCCAGTTCCAGGGGATCCAGCACCCTCTACTGGCCTCCTCTGGTACCAGTAACACACCTAGTATACAGATATCCATGCAGGCAAAACACCCATACACATAATTTTTTTAACTCTAAAAACATGTAATAAATGATTTTAGATTGTTAGGTGTGCAGTCTTGTGTGTGTGTACATTCCTGTGGGGCACAGAGGGTCTTGGGTGTCACTCCTCAGGCATTGCTGGCCTGCAGCCCTCTGGCCAGGGAGCCCCAGGGTTCTTCAGCTGTCTTCCGCCAGCACTGGGGTCTTAACACCCAGCTTTTATGTGGGTGCTGAGAATGAACCTCGGGTCCTTGTCCCTGTACTTTATGGACTGAACCATTCCTGGGCCCTCGGTGTGTGACTGCCAGGAAAATGGTGCATCTCCTCTCCGGATGCGGGCAGTGTTGATGCCAGCTCTCTCGATTCTGTTTCTGAAAAATCCATGCGTATAAAGCTGGGCATAAAGCACACACCTGTCATTCCAACATTCCCAGGAAGCTGAGGCAGGAGGTTTGCTAGTTTGAGGCCAGTCTTGGCTACATAGTGTGGTCTGATCTCAAAAAAACAAAGTGGGGGGGGGGGGGGGGGGAGGAGGGGGGGGGGGGGGTAGAGTGTGAAAGAGCAGAAGGGTGGAGGGAAGGAGAGAGAGGAGGAAGGGCCACTGAGCAACACATCTCTGTCAGTCTCAACTGTCTGGGTATCATTCACACAACAGAGTCGTTACGCACATGTGCTTTTGAAACTTGGGGTCTGGGACACAAACACTGTAAAACGGTCACTTTCGTTCACTTCATCACCTCAGCCGTTTCGCCTGACTGCGTTTTTCTCTTTCTGTGGAAATGGTAGCAACAGTCAAAATATGATTATCATTGTTGATGAAAGTTGCTATGGCCTCGGTCAGGGCCTCCGATTGAGTCACAGATACAGAACGGTAACTTCTGAGCAGCATCCCCCACATCCCATGGGGCTCCTGGGAATTCAGCTTTCTTAGTTCCCACATCTCGGGGACAATACGCAGTATGCGTCTTTCTGCACTGAATAATACTCTATCCAGTCTGTATACCCCGTTCACTGATTCAGCCAGAGCTGAAAGCACAGGGTTGTATTGTGACATGGGATCACTGAACTTCACTCATTCAACTCCACAATACTCTCTTGTTCCCCCTCCTCCCTCCAGATCCCTGCCCTCCTCCACAAAATGCCCTTCTGCCTGCATGCTGTGTATTCATATATTTCTCTGCCCAAATGCCTCACGCTGGAGTAAAGGGTGGCGTTTGTCTAACCCTGTCTATGTCTTTGACTGTCTTGTCTTAACATAATGTCCTCCATTTCCATCTGTTTTTATGAAAATGACGTAATCTGATTCTTTTTTTTAAAAAGTTTTTAAAGCATGTAATTCATTTGTTCTGTGTGTGTGTGTGTGTGTGTGTGTGTGTGTGTGTGTGTGTGTGTGATTGTAACAGCATGTGGGGGTCAGAGGAGAAATGGGAAAAATCAGTTCCCTCCTTCCACCATGCAGGTCCCAGGGACAGAACTCAGGGCCGCCTTCACCCATGCTCCATGCCTGGGCCAGCTCCATGCCCACCCGACACCTTTTCTTAGACAGTCTCATGTAGCCCAGGCTGGCCTCATTTCATTCTTTACAGTTCAATAAGACACCTTCATTTGTGCAATATGTATCTAGACCAAATTTTCTTCTTTGAAGACTTGTTTATATATGTGTCCCTGTGGTTTTCTGTACATGAGGAATTCCCTGGACCTGGAGGGAAGGGGTCCAAGTCCTCTGCAAGAGCATCCAGGGCTCTAACCACTGAGCTGTCGCTCCAGCCTCTTTTGACCTTTTCTAGGGTCCTCCTCACAGGTAGGAGGTAACAGTCCTCTGTGGTTTGGGTTCACACTTTCTGCCACTGCTGCAAGTGGACTCCTTCTGCATGCTCACTGCCCATCTCTGGAGCTTCAGAAACAGACTGAAGCCGGGTGGTGGGGGCACACACCTTAATCCCAGCACTCGGGAGGCAGAGGCAAGTGGATCTCTGAGTTCAAGGCCAGCCTGGTCTACAGGGTGAGTTCCAGGACAGCCAGGACTACATAGAGAAACCCTATATTGAAAAACCAAAAACTGAAAACCAAAAGAAAGAAAATGAAAAAGAAAGGAAGAAAGGAAGGGAGGGAGGGAGGGAGGGAGGGAGGGAGGGAGGGAGGGAGGAAGGAAGGAAGGAAGGAAGGAAGGAAGGAAGGAAGGAAGGAAGATTGAACCTCTCACCAAGGGAAGGAGTGGGGCCTCCAGTGGACTACAAGCCAGGGCAGCATCTCTGGATGCCTCAGAGCTCAAAGCTAGGACTGTGGTGTGACCTCAGCATGTAAGGATGGCAGACACCTGCACAGGGCGCTCACTGCTGCTCCATACAGCAGCCAGGGTGCAAGCCAGCCAGCTGCTCAGCAACAGATGTGCCATAAGGAGAAGGTGGAGGCCGGGCTGGGAAGGTAGCTCAGTGGTAAGTTCCCTTGCTCTGCAAGCACAGGGCCTGAGATGGGATCCACAGCACATACATAAAAAGCCAGGCATGACTAAGGGGAGCCAGAGACAGGCAGATCTCTGTGGCCCCGGGGCCAGCCATCCTAGTCGAAAAAAAAAAAATAAGAGCAATAGGGATGATACCAAACATCTTCCTCTGGCCTCCTCATGAGCACACACAGGAGTGCACATGCACACACACACACACACACACACACACACACACAGGAGTGCATATGCACACACACATATACACACAGGAGTGTACATACACAAACACAGGAGTGCACATGCACACACACATACACACAGAGAGAGAGAGAGAGAGAGAGAGAGAGAGAGAGAGAGAGAGAGCACATCAAAAAAATTGAGAAAATGTGTTATAACAGCCCACAGATGTAGGTAGAGTTTTCTGTCTCACCAGCCAGCTCCCAAATAACCATACAGAGACTTTTATTAATTATAAAAGATCAACTGATAGCTTAGGCTTATTACTAACTAGTTCTTACAACTTGAACTAACCCATTTTTATCCATCTACATGTTATCACATGACTCACAGCATTTCCTGTTCTCTTGTATGTCTTGCTGCCTCTCCATCTGGCCAGTGACTCTGCCCTTCTTCTTCCCAGAGTGCTCTCTGTCTGGCTCTCCTGTCTATGCCTCTCCCTGCCTGGCTATTGACCATTTAGCTCTTTATTAAACCAATGACAGCAACACATCTTCACAGTGTACAAAAAGATTATTCCACAACATTTCCCCTTTTAGTCTAATTAAAAAAGGATGGTTTTAACTTGAATGTAGTAAAACTATATACAATAAAAACAGTTATCAAGTAAGAATTACAGCTACAATTCCCAGTCCATTTGTATTTGCCAAATTTAGAGAAAATACTATCTATCTATACCTAATTTATTTTTCATCATAACTAAGTAAAACTATAAGTCTAACTACTTAGTCTTTAACTCCATCAAAGACCCCAGAAGGGTGTAATGCTACCTAATGACAGGGACATCTGGCTGCCTGGATAGTCACTCAAAGTTCCTCTGCAGGCATTCACCTTTGGCCTACAGGCCTACAGTATCTGACAGACTTTTCTGTGAAGCAGGAATTTCTGAAGGACTGTCCCCGCTTGTCTTGGCAAAGTTTGGCGGCTGCTTTTTGTGTGTCCTGTTTGTCCAATTTGGACAGCATACTGTCAGCACTTGGGCAATGGCAGTTTCTTGCCCAAATGGCTAGTTTTTGCAATAAAGAAAGCAAACTCCATATGGAGATTCTTTGATGCCCATCATCCTTTTTTGAAGTAAATTGGTGCTGCCAGGAGCAGATGTGTCTCACTGTCATGAAAATCCTTATATTATTAAAATAATTTAAATGTCATATTCTATAGGTCCTTGAAGTGTTTCAAGACCATCTATCTATCTAAATATATTTGTTTCACCTTGAAAAAATACCTAACATGACTATAAGTTTGATTATTATAGATGACTATTAATCTGTATTTTTAATTATACATTACATTTTTAAATGAGTTGCATAAGTACAATACCCCTGTGGCTAGAGTTTTCCTGCCTGGCCCACAGTCAGGATAAATCTCTTTCACCTGCCAGTCCCACAGCCGCTCAGACCCAACCAAGGAAACACAGAGACTTCTATTGCTTATAAACTGTATGGCCGTGGCAGGCTTCTTGCTAACTGTCCTTATATCTTAAGTTATCCATTTCCATAAATCTATACCTTGCCACATGGCTCGTTGCTTACCGGCATCTTTACATGCTGCTTGTTCTGGCAGTTGCTGGCAGGCAGTGACTCCTTCTGCCTTCCTGCTCTTTTAATTCTCTCTGTTAGTCCCGCCTACTTCCTGCCTAGCCACTAGCCAATCAGTGTTTTATTAGCAACACATTTGCCATACAGAACATCCCACAGCACTTCCCCCTTTTTTTTTTTCAAAAAAGAAAGGTTTTAACCTTAACAAAGTAAATTACATGTAATTTGGGAATTTGGGCGTAGCTTCTCTTACTACTTCCTGCTGGAGGGGGGCGCTGTATCTTATGGGGACACAAAGAAAATTTTAGGATTATGGAGTAGTCCATGAGGGTGTAACGTCTGAGCCAGTTGCCTTGAAACGGTTCTGGATGTTGGATCATCTGGGCCATGGTGTCATTGGAGACCTTTCAAGTGGTCTTGGCTGGTCAAACCTGATGTATCTTGATCTGGAACAAATCCATAGCCTGTGGCTTTCTGTGGAAACAAAATCAGAGCCTCCTTTCCAAAGCAACATATCTTTACATCCAAATTTTGAAGTCAAGGTAGCTTTAAAATATACATATTGGTTTAACTCAACTTCCTTTACAATCAAATATCTCTCTGCAGTTAAAAATCCCAAAGACAACACAATGCAGATTCTCTGTGTGATATCCATCTTTACGTGGCTTATATTTTACACTACCTTTACTGTCTCTTTAAAGACTTCATTTTTCAAAACTATTTATTTCTTTATATAACTGTATATATCACCTTTTTTTGTCTCTTTCAAGCCTACGTATTTTTTTTACACACATTTTAAAGCATTTAAAGTCTTGTTCCATCTGAATCTGTCTTATTGTGAACCTGTTACTTTAAACTGCAGCATTCTAAGACTGAAAGGGTGCTGTGACTGCTGGCTCTGCCCACCTCAGCTTCCCAACATGGCAGTGATACGTTTACTGTCAGCTCTGGGAGCCTTCGTGGGTCTATACTTCTATCAAAGCAGCGTTTAGCCCAGAAACCTCTTCTTTTTGTTTTGTACTAGCAAAGGCTAAATCCACCATGCAGCTTAATGTACCACTTGCAGAGGCCTCATTCCCGCCATACTGCAAGTCAAACAAGCACGCCAGGAACCCACAAGTAGCTCAAACCGGCAAGCTGCCGCTCATTTGAGAGAGATAATTAGGAAGCTGTTTTTAGCTCCGTTTTAGAATCTTTTCTCAGGTTTTAGGTGGAAATTCCTGCCCCACGTTCTGGCGCCATTTGTGGCTAGAGTTTTCCTGCCTGGCCCACAGTCAGGATAAATCTCTTTCACCTGCCAGTCCCATAGCCGCTCAGACCCAACCAAGGAAACACAGAGACTTCTATTGCTTATAAACTGTATGGCCATGGCAGGCTTCTTGCTAACTGTCCTTATATCTTAAGTTATCCATTTCCATAAATCTATACCTTGCCACATGGCTCGTGGCTTACCGGCATCTTTACATGCTGTTTGTCCTGGCAGTTGCTGGCTGGCAGGCAGTGACTCCTTCTGCCTTCCTGCTCTTTTAATTCTCTCTGTTAGTCCCGCCTACTTCCTGCCTAGCCACTGGCCAATCAGTGTTTTATTAGCAACACATTTGCCATACAGAACATCCCACAGCATACCCCCAAACAAGAAACATACATACAGTACAACAAAATTAACTTTAAATTTGTATCAATAAACCAAAATCAACACCAATATAAACTATTTGAGGTTAATAGTTGTTCAAAAGTAGACTCAATGATCCACATTTTTATCTCATCATTTTCATACTATATCCCCCTTTTCCTCTTTAAAAAGAAATCTTTGAATCTAACTCCTTTTTCAGGTTTTTTCCTGACTATGACCAACCACAATTCGTAACCAACCCCCCTAAATGATGACAAACATCCATAACCCACCAAATGACCAAATACAATTTATCCTACCTCTTGGGAATGTGGGCATCATTCTCTAGACTGCTTCCTGTTGTCTTGAAGTGCTGGTATCTTTGGAGGACCCTGAGAAAATCAAGATAATCGTCAAGTCCTGGCTAGAGTAGTCTGTGAGGCTGGACCATCTCAACCAGCAGCCTTGAAGCTGTTCTGGATACAGAACTCTGAAGAAACTGCAACAAAGGCACTCTGAAAGGCTGGATCACCGGGGCCATTCATTTTAACTGGTGTCTGATCCCCCTGCTCTGAAAATACACAAACTTTTAAATGTAACATACATATCTGCATCAATACAAATATAGACTGTATGTTGTCCACAAGTCAGCCAAAGATGGATTTTTTGTTTTATGTTTGAGCAGGTAAAATATATGTTACATGTCTTACAGTTTTTCTAGGCTTACTTCTTTATGTCTGTAGCCAGGATTTTCAGGGGATCTTCCCTGACCAAACCTGATCTTCTTCAACCCTGAATGAATCCACAGCTTTAAATTTTCCATGGGAACAAAAGCACAACCCCTTCCCCAAAGCAACACACCTTTTGACTTCCATTTTGAAGTAAAGAAACTTTTAAAATATATAGGTTGGTTTAATTTAGCAGTTTCTATAATCCAATGTCTCTCAGCAACTATTGTTTGCTCATCAACAATCAAAAAATTTAAAGTCACTACAACACCATACAGGATCCAGACTCCCTGTGTATTTCTCATCTCTATGTGGCTTATTCCTCTTTTTTTTTCTTTAAAGACTTTACTATTACTTTAAAACTATTTTTATATTGGTTTATACCCTTTCTCCTTTCCTTCATTTTTAAACACTGCAACCTGTCTAGAGGTTTCTTCCATCTGGATCTGTCTTTACTGAGCATCTGTAGTGTTCTGATTACGTGAGATAAATCTTAAACTGCTATGTCAGCCACCATGCAGCTCAGCTTACTGTTAGGGTGGCTGGCTCCACACCTCTCGGCTCCTGAGAGCCTAGCCTCAGTGAAGGAGGGACCGCGTTTATTGCTCCAGCTCTGGGAAGTTTCTGGGTCCACACTGCTGTAGTTGTTTTCTACCGAATAGCATGCCACCTGCTGCTCATAAACCACATTTAAATGCTCAGTAGCAGGGCCTCTTAAAAGAGAAACATCTCTGTATGCTGCTACCACTGAGCCTACCCAAGAGAGTGTGATCACCAGGAAGCTGCATTTGACTCTGTGTTCTGAACTTTCTTTTAAGCTTTTTTAGGTCTTATGTGGATATACATGCTCCACATTTGGCACCTTTTGTAGGCATAATTTACTGTCCCTCCAGCCAGCTCCCAAATAACCACAGGCAGACTTTTTATTAATTATAAAAGCTCAGCTGATAGCTTAGGCTTGTTACTAACTAGTTCTTACAACTTAAATTAACCCACTTTAGTCAATCTCCATGTTGTCACCTGATGTCTCCCTCTCTGGCTGGCAAATCTGCCCTTCTTCTTCCCAGAGTTCTCTCTGTCTGCCCCCCCATGTATACCTCTTCCTGCCTAGCTATTGGCCATTTATCTCTATTAAACCAATGACAGCAAAACATCTTCACAGTGTACAAAAGGATTGTTCCACAACACACAGAACCAGGGTTCACAGAAACTGATCCAACAAACTGAGCTAGGTCCCTGCATATCTTATGGTTGTGTAGCTTGGTGTTCTTGTGGGACTCCTCACAGTGGAAGTACATGTGTCTTTAACTCTTTTTTGTGCTTGGGACTCTTTTCCTCCTACTGGGTTGCCTCATCCACCAGTGATATGAGGGTTTATGCCCAGTCATATTGTATCTTGTTAGGCCATGTTTGGAGGCTGTCCCTGGGAGGACCTGGAGGCTATCCCTGGGAGGACCTGCTTTTTTTTTTTAAAGGAAAACAGAGGAATTGATCTGGGGAAGAGTGGAGGTGGGGAGAGGGACTGGGAGGAGTGAAAGGAAGAGAAACTGTGGTCAGGGTGTCATGTACAAGAGAAGAATAAAAGTTAAAAAATAAAATGTGTTATACATGCATAATGTACACACAATAAAAAGGTGCATTATATATCCATACCTATATAAACTCAAAAATTTAAACAGCAAATGTAATACACACAATGGATTTTACTCATATTTGTCCTAATTCGGTTTCTGCTATCGTGATAAAACACTGGGAGAAGCAAGCTGGGGGAAGAAAGGGTTTATTTCAGCTCACAGCTTAGACGGAGGGAAGTCAGGACAGGAACTCACACAGGGCAGGAACCTGGAGGCGGGACCTGATGCAGAGGCCATGCAGGGTGCTGCTCACTGGCTTGCTCCCCATGGCTTGCTCAGCCTGCTTTCTTTTCTTTTTTTTTTTTTTTTTTGTTTTGTTTTTTTGTTTTTCGAGACAGGGTTTCTCTGTGTAGCTTTGCGCCTTTCCTGGATCTCGCTCTGTAGACCAGGCTGGCCTTGAACTCACAGAGATCTGCCTGCCTCTGCCTCCCGAGTGCTGGGATTAAAGGCGTGTGCCACCACCGCCCAGCTCTTTTTTTTTAATTTAATTAATTAATTAATTTATTTTTTTAAATTACACTCATGATATTCATTAATTACACTCATGATATTAATCACATTTGTGGTATTCATAGATTACTTTCGCAGTATTCATTCAATTATATATATATATATATATATATATATTTTTTTTTTTTTAATTTTAAATGCCGAATGTCATTTATTGAAGAGGGGAGGAGATCTTAAATACAGGCTTACAGCACAATGGGAGGACCCCAGAGGGCAGAAGTTCGCTACTGATGTTTTACAATCTTGCTTCTAATCTGTTAACGCCCATTATTCAGGATACACAGACAAGGAACTTCTCTTAAGCATTCAGGAGGGTGGAACTTGGCAGGGAATTGGCATAGGGAGGATCTCAAGGTCAAGGTGCGCAAGCAAGGCAGCAATTACCCAAAACGGGGGCCAGGGCCCTTAGCCTGCTTTCTTATAGAACCCAGGACCACCAGGGGTGGCACCTCCCACAATGGGCTGGGCCCTCCCCAGCACCCATCAACCATCCTTCAAGAGAATGTAGCACAGGCTTGCCATTCTGATGAGGACATTTTCTCATTTGAGGGTCCCTCCTCCCAGGTGACCCCCACTTGTGTCAAGCTGACATAAAACTAACCAGCGCAATGTGTAATAAAGAATGAAATTATGTCATTTGCAAGGAAGTGAGCCGGGCGGTGGTGGCGCACGCCTTTAATCCCAGCACTCGAGAGGCAGAGGCAGGTAGATCTCTGTGAGTTCGAGGCCAGCCTGGGCTACAGAGTGAGTTCCAGGAAAGGCGCAAAGCTACACAGAGAAGCCCTGTCTTGAAGAAAAAACAAAAACAAAAACAAAAACAACAACAGCTGTAGCTTGAGTTTTCCTGCCTGGCCCACGGTCAGGTTAAATCTCTTTCACCTGCCAGTCCCACAGCCGCTCAGACCCAACCAAGTAAACACAGAGACTTATATTGCTTACAAACTGTATGGCCGTGGCAGGCTTCTTGCTAACTGTCCTTATATCTTAAATTAATCCATTTCTATAAATCTATACCTTGCCACATGGCTCGTGGCTTACCGGCATCTTTACATGCTGCTTGTCCTGGCGGCGGCTGGCTGGCAGTGGCTGGCAGTGACTCCCTCCGCCTTCCTGTTCTTTTTATTCTCTCTGTTAGTCCCGCCTATACTTCCTGCCTAGCCACTGGCCAATCAGTGTTTTATTAGCAACACATTTGCCATACAGAACATCCCACAGCACAGCAAAGAAATGAATAGAATTGGAAGCCCTCATGTGAGGGGGAAATGAACGCCCACTCAGAAAGTGCTCCATCTCTGGAGCCCAGATTACATGTAGCATGTATACAATACACACATGAGACCCCAAAGCAGACAGGGTACCCAGGCATGGCAGGAATCAGCAGGGACAGAGAGCCAAACAAAGGGGTTCACCCACAGAACAAACACCATGATGATAGGATAATAAAGTTGTTAACTAAACTAAAAGGTAAAATACAAAAAGAATATGCAATAAAAAGTTAAATAAGTGAATAAATACATACGTAAATAAAAGACGAAAAGAAGTATCTAGCCACACGTTCCTTTGCCCATTTTGAAGTGGTTCATTTTCCATTTAGGACTTGCTGTTGAGCTGCATGGATTCCTTGTGTCTTTTGGACACTAGCCAGGTGTCAGGCATTCTGTCCCAGGCTGTCTCTTCTTTCCTAGAGGCTCCTGCTCACTGAGTTGTTCCCTCCGGCAGACAGAAGCCTTTCCATTTAATGAGAGCTTGCATTTCTGCTTAATGCCTTTGTTGCCTGTGTTTTTGTATCAACTTTAAAAAATCATTAATATTGAAAAACCTTTGTCAGAGAGATGTCTCCGCAGGTAAGGCACTTCCACCAAACCTGACCTGAGTGTGAGCTCCAGGACCCAGATGATGGAAAGAGGGGATGGGTCCCCACAAGTTGTCCTCTGACCTCCACACACGCCATGTCATCTATAAGTGAAAGTATGTACAAAAGCGAGCACAGACACACACACCAAATACATAAGTAAAAAATAATTTTTAAAAATCTCAGGTGTGGTGGTACACACCTTTGATTCCAGGACTTGGGAGGCAGAAGCAGGTGAATCTCTGTGAGTTCTAGATCATCCTAAACTATATAATGAGCCTGTCCAAAAAAAAAAGGAATTTTTTTTATATTTCTTCTAATAGTTACACAAATTCCTGTCTCACATTTAAGTCTGTATCCATTTTGAGTTCAGTCTGTACATATACAGATGTGAGGTGAGGGTCTGTCTCAGTCTGCAGCAGGCAGATATCAGTTTCTCAGCATTTATTGAAGAAACCATTTCTCACTGTTGAAAGTCAGTTGATGATACAGTGTGTGTTTCCTTGGGGGTCTCATATCCATTCCATTGATATATGTGTCTGTGCATAATACCCATGCTGCACTGTTTACTGTGTCTTTGAGATCAATGAGAGATGCAGAGAGAATAGATTATATATGGGTGGATGGATGAATGATAGACAGACAGACATATATAGGTTAGATAGATAGATAGATAGATAGATAGATAGATAGATAGATAGATGGATACAGACAGACAGACAGACAGACAGACAGAGTTAAAGACAGACAGATGGAGATATGGATGGAAGGATGGATGGATGGATGGATGGATGGATGGATGGGTGGATGGATGGACAGATGGACAGCTGGACAGACATCACACTGTAAGCCAGCCCGGGCTCACACCCACCACCCTACTTTCATAAGTGAACTTCTAACTTCCAGTTATGTTTTCTGATTGATTGACTGATTGCACTTGGTTTTGTTTGTTTATTTGCCTTTGAGGCAAGGTCTCTTACAGTCCAGGCTGGCCTCAGACAAGGTCTCTTACAGTCCAGGCTGGCCTCAGACAAGGTCTCTTACAGTCCAGGCTGGCCTCAGGCAAGGTCTCTTACAGTCCAGGCTGGCCTCAGACGTGCTGTGCAGCCGAGCCCGATCTTCCTCCCCTGCCCCCAAGAGCTGGAGTGCAGGTGGGAGCCCCGGGGCCCAGGTGATGTGGTTACTTTCATTTTTGTTAATTTCCACTCTTGAATTTCTCTCTCCTTGTTGGCTCTGGAGTTTCTGCAGAAATCCCTGCTACTCAGAATTGTTCCCAATTCTGCCTGTCTCGACCCTCGCAGCCCAAGATCTTCCCAAGATGCCAGTATCACCAGTGACCTCACAGGGTCCTCCGTTCCACCCTCTAAAACCCCCTCCGAGCTCCAGACCCTCAAACTTCCCCCAAATTCCCCATACCCACTCTGTCCACCATGGACTTGTTTTTCTCCTTTCCTCTCTCCTCCCAACCCTTTTATCCATTTCTTCTGTGTATGGCTAAGAGCCACCCCGACACTGTCCCCTCCCCATCACACAGCCCTCCAGGATTCTCCAGTAACTTCTGGGGAGATCCTGTCGCTGGAAGAATAGCTCGTCATGGGGCTGAAGAGAGCTGATCACATCCACTAGTGATCACTTTCTTCCTCCTGCATGTCCCTCCTCCTTCTCCACTCATCCTTCATCCCTTCCTAAGACACCTCATCCTCCTCATCTCCTTCATCTCCTCCTCCATCTCTTCCTTCATCATCTCTTCCTCCATGTCCTCCTCCCCCATCTCCCCCTCCATCTCCTCCTTCCCCACTTCCTCCTCCATCTCTTCCACCTCCATCTCCTCATCCTCTTCATCTCCCCCATCTTCTCCTCCATCTCCTCCCCCTCCCCCTCCATCTCTTCCTTCATCATCTCCCCCTCCATCTCCTCCTCCCCCACCCCCTCCTCCATCTCTTCCACCTCTATCTCCTCATCCTCTCATGGGCACCATTACATAGGTTGTAGTTCCCGAACGAATAAAAAAGGGAAAGTGATCCAGGCACTCATCTCTGCTCCCTGACTGTGGGTTTACTTCATGACCACATACCACGTACCTTCCCACCATGATGGATCCTGTCCCCTCACACATGACCCGACATAAACCCCTCCTGAGCTGCTCTATTCAGGAATCTTGTCACACGGTGAGAAAAGTGACATGTGCCGCCGCTTCATCCGGTAATGTCTTCCATGGTCAAGCAATAAACACTGGTGTTTCTGAGCCCCATGTGCCACTTCTCCAAAGAAACCCAACCAGGAACTTGGGGTGGCATGGGAAGTATGGGGGCCAGTCTCGAGGGACAGAGCCCTCCTCCTGTGGAATCTCACACTGGCTACATGGGGTCAAAATGGAATTGAGTTACAAGCCACCCCATCTACCACTGAATTTTTCTTTTGGGGATGGCGAGAAAGCCCAAAGCTCACCATACACACAGTGACGCCTGTAAGTTTCCCACTTTCTCAAACCAGAAGCCGGTTTGAGTCAACACAGGGAGGGTTTTGTCATCCACCTCTTCCCAGTTCCTCAATGCAATGCAATGGGTTTTAAACATCTGCCGGAACTAACCACACTCTGTGACCATGCCCGTGGGACAGCTAGCTATAGGCCACATAGGCACACACACACCTACAACAACGGTACAGAGGCGCCCATGCCACCTACCCATCTCGGGGAAAATCCCAGGCACTCGCATCTGCTCGCTCTAATCCGAGCTAGAACTTGCCCAAGTGTCTTAGGGTTTCTATTGCTCTCAGTGAACACCGTGACCAAAAGCAACTTGGGGAGGAAAGGGTTTATTTCAGCTCACAGCTTGCAGCCCATCATCCAGAGAAGTCAGGGCAGGAACTCACACAGGGCAGGAACCTGGAGGCAGGAGCTGATGCAGAGGCCATGGAAGGTGCTGCTTACTGGCTTGTTCTCCATGGTTTGCTCAGCCTGCTTTCTTCCAGAACCCAGGACCAGCAGCCCAGGGATGGCACCACCCACCATGGGCTGTGCCTCCCCCATCGATCACTAATTGAGAAAAATCCTACAAGCCAATCTGGTGGAGGCATTCTCTCAATCCAGTCTCTTCTCTTATGACTCTGGGCTGTGTCAGTTGATGTTAAAACGTGGCGGGCACACCTAGGAAACCATTTGGAGAAAAACACTCTGAATCCTGCTTGGAGCTTTTCATATTTCACTTTCTCCTTCCTGTCCAACGCTATTGCACACTCGTACTCTGACTCATGCCTGCTTCCGGTTGGCCCTGTAAAGTACGGCCCGCTCTCTGTCTGGTGTAAGGCCTCTCCTGGGTCTCAACTGGACACAGGTCACAGGAAAGCCACACAGACACAAGCCAGTGTACCCAAGTGTTCTAAGGGAGGGACTCCTGCTCATGGATGGATACTTTGGTATGGTTCACTGTTAGAATAAAGCATCAGAGGGCCCGGTGTGGTGATGCACACCTTTAATCCCAGCACTTGGGAGGCAGAGGCAGGTGGATCTCTCCGGGTTTGAGGCCAGCCTGGTCTACAGAGTTCTAGAGCAGCCATGGCTACCCAGAGAAACCCTGTCTCAAAAAAACAAAAATATTAAATTTTAAAAAAAAGTATCTGGGATGGAGCAGTGACTGTTCTTCCAGAGGAACTCGGGTTCAATTCCCAGCACCCACGTGGTGGCTCACAACTGTCTGGAACTGCAGTTCCAGGGAACCCAACATTCTCACACAGACACACATGCAGGCAAAACACCAATATACATAAAATAAAAATAAATTAATTAAAAAAACAGGATGATCTTGCAATTCAGCAAGGTCATCTGATTAAAAAGCACTGATTAAAAAGATTGACCTACTGTCATTGTCAACTGGATATGGAGTCACTGTGGAACACATCTTTTTTTTTTTTTTTTTTTTTGAGACAGGGTTTCTCTGTGTAGCCCTGGCTGTCCTGGAACTCACTCTGTAGACCAGGCTGGCTGCGAACTCAGAGATCCGCCTTCCTCTGCCTCCCAAGTGCTGGGATTGGAGGTGTGGACCACCACCACCACCCAGCTGAAACTTTTTTCCTTTCTAATTCTTCTCTCATACAATACATCCTGACTGCGGCTTCCCCACCCCCCACGCCTCCTCCATTTCCCTTCAGAATCTGACTTTTTTAAACATTATTTTAATTTCTATTTATACGTCCGTGTGTGTCTAGGAGGCAAGACCCTTCCTGGGTGTGGGTGGCATCCTTCCCTGGGCTGGGGTCCTGGATCGAGCACCAGAACTATCTCTCTCCGCTTCCTGACCACAGGTGTGATGTGACCAGCCGCCTCCAGTGTCTGCCCCCATGACTTCCCCTGCCGTGATCCTGAATAAACCTTCCCACTGTCGAGTTGCTGTGTCAGCAAGGAAAAAATCAACTACTAACTACACTCCTGAGACCTCAGACCAATTAGAAATAAATACTAATTATCTTCAGAGCACACTCATTAAGGGAGCTCACTCCCTCCATAGATGTACACAAAAATCTGCCATCCCCATTCAGATCTCTAACAAACCCAACTGCGACTCCACAGGGTCCAGCCCAGGGAACCATGGACGTTTGGGGGGTCTTATTTACAGATCCTGGGTGCGGGGTGATGACAGGAGAGAGTGACCACTGTAGAGGCTCGCCCAAGCATGGATGACAACTCCCACCTACCTGCGTAGGCGAGGCCTGAGACCACAGGACGCATGCAGTGAGGTCAGAGTCACACACAGCTGGAGGTGCAGCAGTTCATCTTACTCTCCTTTCCAGATTTTGTTATGTGGGCTGAGGAGACTCCAGGGAAGCCAAGGGCTTTTGTCCATGTCTCTGTTGCAAACCCTGCTCAACATTATTTTAAATTGTATGTGGGGTTGGGAGACACCACGTGAGTGCAGTCCCCACAGAGGACAGAAAAGGGCATCAGATGCCCCGGAGCTGGAGTTACTGAGGGCTGTGAGCGCCAGGTGGGTGCTGGGACTAAGGTCCTCCTCTGCAGGAGCATCCCAAGAGCTACTCCTACCCAGCCCCAACCTTGTTCCTTTAGGAATTGGAAACAATAACTTGGATTTATAAGGACTGTTATCCTGTTAACAGCATAGAATTATGCCTGGGGCACTGGATTTGCGGCACAAGACACAGAGGGTTTTTCTTTCAATTCCCAGTGCACATATGCTTCCTAAATGAAACTGCCGAAAAACTTCATTTTAACATTTTTATCAACAGGTTTGTTTGCCTCTATGTGTGTGAGTGTTCACCTTCATGTCTGTCCACAAAGCGTTTGTGCACCTGGTGCCCTCGGAGGTCAGAACAGGGCATTGGATCCTCTGGAACTGGAGTAACAGATGGCCGTGAGCCTCCAGTGAGTGCTGGGAATCAAACCCAGGTCCTCTGCAAGAGCAGCCAGTGCTGTTAACTGCTGAGCCCTCTCCCCTAGCACTGTGAGCATCTTTCTGACGGGGTTTTGTACAATACAGGCCAGTCTTGAATTCATGATCTCCCTGCCTCAGTCTCCTAAGTGCTGGAATTAGAGGCCTGAGTCACCTCACCTGGCTCCCAATTTTTCTTTTAAAGTGAACTGGGGGGAAGGGGGCTGGAGAGATGGCCCGGAGACAAAGGGTGTGAACTGCTCTTGCAGAGGACTTGAGTTTGGTTCCCAGCATCCATGTGACGTGACTCACAACCATGGCTAACTCCAGCTCCAGGGGGTCAAACACCCTCTTCTGGCCCTGGCAGGGACTGCACTCCCATGTACATATTCATACAATACACATAAATAATAAAATGCTTTAAAAAAATATGGCCTCGAGCCGGGCAGTGGGGACAAACGTCTTTAATCCGAGCACTCGGGAGGCAGAGCCAGGTGGATCTCTGTGAGTTCGATGGCAGCCTGGTCTACAGAGCAAGATCCAGGACAGGCACCAAAACTACACAGAGAAACCCTGTCTCGAAAAACAAAAAACAAACAAACAAAAATAAGGCCTCAGTTGGGTGGTGGTGGTACTCTCTGCAGCACACTACCCTCGTCCTTCCTCTGAACATTTTTTTTTAAAGATGTATTTATTTATTATGTATACAGCATGTGTGCCTGCAAGCCAGAAGAGGGAGCCAGAACTCATTACAAGTGGTTGTGAGCCACCATGTGGGTGCTGGGAATTGAACTCAGGACCTCTGGAAGAACAGCCAGTGCTCTTAACTGCTGAGAAATCTCTCCAGCCCCCTTTGAGCATTTTTATTACGTTGATTTATGTGGTTATGTGCACCCGTGTGTGCAGCAGTCAGAGGACAACTTGTGGGCATCCACTCTATCCTTCTACCTTGTGGGTCGTGGGGCTGGAACTCGGGTCACCGAGGGCTTGGCTGCAAGTACTTGTACCCTCTGAACCATCTTGCCAGCCCATACTCTAGATTTTTTCATCACTATGGCAACCTGTTTTGAGGACCAAGTGACTATGCTGATCATTCAAATTTTATAGTTTCGTTGTGGTTTGTCTTTGGGGCTTGTAGGAACATGTTTTTCAAGTCTTTACATGCTGTGGGAACAACTTACCCATAAATTATGAAAGATATTAGGTCAGTAAATCTGATAATGACAGGGAAGGGATCCAGAACCCACGCGGCCGCCCTTGTTTCATTCATTCCTTTGAAATTAGCCCAAATTCCCCTCGGTTTCTAAGACTTAGTCAATGTGTTTTTGAGATAGGGTTACATGTAGCCTGAGCTGGCTGACCTTGAACTCGTGATTCTCCAGCCTCCCCTTCCTGAGTGCCGGTGGCAGGTGTGCACCGCTGTGCTACAGAGACAAAAAAGAAGGGCCAGTTTTGTCTCTTCTGCCCAGGGGTGGCTGGCCATCGAGCTACACTGAGGCCGAGCCATTTTCAGTAAGACAGCAAGGGTTTGAAAAAACCTGAGTCTGAGAACGGAATTGAGTCCCAGGAGGAAAGGAAGGCCACAGAAGAACTCTGCTGTGGGGATGGTTAGGCAGCTGAGAGACAGAGGACAGTGTAGCCCTAAGGGACAGGAGGAACCAGCAGGAACTCCACCTGAGGGAGGGTTCCAATATCACAGAAGCCGCCAGGGCCTAGAGACGCTGTGGGAATGAGCAGGCGGCTCCTAAGGGGAGGTAACGAAACTCATAAGGTGTGGGCCCAGGAGGACACAAGGACAGAGCAGGTAGCTCCAGGGGAAGGGGACAAGGAGAGGCCACAGAACCTGGAGCATGCAGGCAGCTCTTAGGCAGAAGTGAGGAAGTTCCAGAAGGTGCTGGGAGCAGAGGGCATCAGTGTCATGGTAACAAGAATTTCAATCGGGGCATCCCCAAGTGGACTGAGAGACTTGTAAGAGAGAAATGTCCCAAATCACAGAGGCAAGGTATCACTTTTCACATGATGGGGCTCCGGTAGGGCGAGAGGAAGGTTCCTGGCACACCAGTGTGATTTTGTAGTAAAAGTAGACAAAGCAGGGAGCTCTGTAGGGACACTTAGCCAGTAGGAGGGGAGAGACAAGTGGTTAGAACAAGTAGAGGAGGAAACAGCTGGAGAGGTGCAAGTGTCTTAGTGAGTAGAATTGCCCATGTGGTGGTTCCTGAAAAGCATTGCAGGGAGATGCTCACATGGTAGGCAGGTTGAGAGCAGCAGAGTTCCTTAGGGAGGGAACTCATTTAAGCCATTCCTGAGGTTTGGGCACTGGATAAATGAAAAAGAAAGAAAGAGCTGGGCGGTGGTGGCGCACGCCTTTAATCCCAGCACTCGGGAGGCAGAGCCAGGCGGATCTCTGTGAGTTCGAGGCCAGCCTGGGCTACCAAGTGAGTTCCAGGAAAGGCGCAAAGCTACACAGAGAAACCCTGTCTTGAAAAACCAAAAAAAAAAGAAAGAAAGAAAGAAAGAAAGAAAGAAAGAAAGAAAGAAAGAAAGAAAGAAAGAAAGGAAGGAAAGGTGTGGCTGTGTGGTTGTTAGGATTCTGCTCTCATTCCTCAGGGTCACACAATCCCCGCCTTAAAAAGCCTGACGGGGACCCCACTCTCCCTGTGTTCTCTCTGCTCTCTGCTCTGCTCCCTCCCCCCACTCCCCTCCCCCACCAGGCCTGGCTCTCCCCTCTTTCCCTTTCCCTCCCAATAAAGCTCTAAAAGTACCACTGGGTTTCTGTCGTGACCGTGACCTTTCCACGCGGTAACCAGTGCTGTAACCAGCGCCGATCACCATCAGTGGTGGAAAAGAAAGTTCATTGTAGATAAAAGGGAGAGCGTAGGCAGAGTCAGGGACATCTGGGTGAGTGCAGCATGGACATGACCCTGAGCCATGGGAAGAGTGGGGAGGGAGAGGGAAGAGAGCAGAACCAGGTGCTCCACCAGGAGGCCAAACATACAAAAGGGGCAGGTGACCAAAATGTCTGCATTATACAGGAAAGAGCCTCTGGGGAAGAGCAGCCCAGCCCCTGGGCTGGAGAGTTCAGGGAGAGGGCTAGAAGGTGGGGCACGCCAGCCGTACCCTGTAACAGGTAGGGACTGAGGGATGCAGGGAGGCCAGGTCCACTTAGATATGTTTGTTGTATTTTAAAAACGGTGGGAAGGAGTCACACCATATAACAGGGCCCATGTAGGAGGTTTATGGAAGGTGGGAGAGAAGGGGGCAGAGACCAGTCCCTGGGGATGAGAGCAAAAGAAGAGAAAGGAGACGGGAGGTATACAAGGCCCTCCTTTTATAAGGAAACGTAGCAAACGCACACAAGAGGTGCTCTTAGTGGCTGCCGCTGAGGTGTATCCTGTCAGGACCCTAAGGGCAGCCCGTACAGATGCCTGAATGCTAACATTCCTCCCTTCTGTGTATTATAAAAAGGTGAGGAGTTAGAAAGGGGTGGCAGGTGAGGTCTCTATAAGGCTGCCCTCAAACCAATAAGCTATGAAAAGCTTCAAGACATAGTTCAGGACAGACAAGAGAATCGTCTCAATTCCTAGAATGACTTACAAAGGCCCCTTTACAGTATACTAATCTAGATCCTGACAGCCCAGAGGGCAGACAGCTCCTAATGACCCATTTCTTCCCCCAGAGCTTCCCCGACATTAGGGCCAAGCTTAAGCATCTGGAGCGATGGCCCATAACCCCACAGGCAGAAGTCTTAGTGCTGGCTTTTAAGGTATACCAAGGGGGAGATGAGAAAGCCTGTAACAGGTCCCTGTTTTAAATGTGGTCGAGAAGGCCATTGGGCTTGTACTTGCTCTGTCCCATGTGGGCCGCCTGGACCTTGTCCAAAGTGCCACCAACAGGGACACTGGTCAGTTGACTGCCCCCCATGCACCTCATGGCATGGGGACATCAAACGCAGACCACCCTCCAGCCAACCTTCTAGGCTTGGCCATGGATGGCTGGAGGTGCCCAGGCTCTGGCCTGACAACTGTCATCTCCCACAGGGAGCCTGGGGAGCCGTTACAGTATCGGGGTGATCCATTTCCTTCCTGGTGGACACTGGGGCCCCTTACTCGGTCCTGAGGGAGTTTTGGGGACCCACCTCTCCCTATTGTTGGGGTAGGGAGACCTACCTCATCAGACCCCACCACTCAATTGTATTTTCAGGGGTATCCCTCTCACCCACACATTTTTGGTTATGCCAGCTTGCTCTGTGCCCCTAATGGGAAGAGAATTTTTAGCTGAGATAGGAGCTTCCGTTTTGTTTGCTCCCCACCATTGGCCTGACCCGACTCACCAGCAGCTCCTCTCCTCCTCCTCCTAGCCTTTTACCCCACCCCCAACCAGGGGAATTCCTCCTCATACACTGTGACACAAACAGGGCCCTGCTCTCTTAAGTTCCAGAGGACACCGAGATCAACTGCCTTGTCTCCAATTCCAGAAGAATGAGGTTTCATCCCATAGCTGTACTCAATCCATATGTTGGGATTGAGACCCCATAGGTTGTTTCTTCCTGATTCCCCCTCCATGTTCTCCTGTCTCTACCGACCACATTCTGCTTCATCAGTTTCCCTCTGTGTCTCTAATAACAGATTCAAATTTCCAATGAACTACTCAGCTAACTGTTACAGGACCACCATCAGCCATAGAGCCAGAGGCGCAAGGACCATCAAATATACCCAGGCCGTAAGAAACAGTAACACTCCAGAGGTATTCACATCCCCAGACTCAAAATGTTCTGGACTCTGCAAAAATAGACTACAATACAACAGTTTATTACTGTCAAATGCCCTCAGCAATCAATCACCTGTGTCTCCTGGATGCTGAAGTGATACCACGATAATTAAAGGAAACAGGTGTCTTAAGGGTTGTCTCAGGTGAAGACAGGAAGCCTAATTGATGATGATGATGATGATGATGATAATAATAATAATAATAATAATAATAAAAGCATGCTCCAGATTTCTCTCTTTTACTATAAGACTCCGTAACTTTAACACTAACCAATAAAATTCTGATAGCAGAGTACTAAACACTATAATATCATAACTAACAGCTCAGGATTTTAAATTCCCCTTGGTTGTTTCTTAATATGTCTAAAATTTGTCTCCTTCATAAACTTAAAAGTTCTTCTGAGCTCCAGGGAGTCAGCTTGGACCCACCCGGACAGGTCAGATCCACTTCAGCTTGTTGGGTCCAAGCCATCAGGTCCAAGCAGCGCTGGACAATTCCACAGTGCTCAAAACAGCAGCGAAGACAATCAGCTACCTCATAACGTCTGGCTACCTCAAGAAAAGCCCTTCCTCACCCCCCAAAAAAATTAACCAATGCCCACCAAGTCAGCTGGAAGCAGTGCCGAGAGACACGGCGCCCCCATTCCTGTTCACCCACCACCCTAACCCCTTACTTTTTATAATAACAAAAAGGGTGGAATGTTATTATTCCTAGCCACTTCTGGAGTCACATGACTGCTCATGCACTGTCAGGAGTCAGGCAAAATGCTTAGTCACTCCAGGGCCTTATGTCCTACGTAGTCTGCACACAGTGTGATCACATCATCTATGTACATGCATGGCATAGCTATGTGAGCCCATACACACACACACACACACACACACACACACACACACACACACACACTTTCTCTCCCCCTCCCCCCACCTCACACCTTTTCCACCTCCACCCTTTCCCTTCACTAATAAAACTCTTGTAGTGGGTTCTGTTGTACCTCGTGTTTTCTCGAGCCCGGTAAATAACGCCAACAATGTTAAATAGGGACCTCAGCCATTTGTCCCTGGTCTGAAACTTAGTAGACAGGATCATGAGTTCCCAGTCAGTGGGTAAGAGTAATTGTTCTACAGCCATGAGGCCCTGAGTTCGAATCCTCGGTATGCGTGTAAAAAGTCAGGCATGGCTGTATGTGCCTGTAACCCCAGCGTTGCTGGAGACAGGTGATCACGGAGGCCCGCCAGCCTAGCTCCAGGGTCAGTGAGACTGTATCTCAAGGGAATAAGGGGGTGATGGAGCCGCAAGGCACCTGAGGTTGTCCTCTGGATGCTGTGCGTGCAAGGTGCAACAGACACACACACACTGCATGCAACAGTCACACACGCCACACAGAAGTTGGACGAGCATTGGTGGTTTTCTCATCACTGTAACATTCTGCTCACAGCTGATGAAGGGACACGGACAGCAACACATGGCAGCAGGAGCAGGGACGGGGTGTGGGGGGAGGAGGTAGACCGGGAAGTAAGCAAACAGGAAGAGGAAATGGGATCAGGCTATCCAGGCCCAGCCCCGCCCCCAGTGACCCGCTTCCTCCAGCAGGGCTCCACCTCTTAAAGGCTCTACAGCTTCCCCAAAGCAGCACCACCTGCTGGGGACAAAGTGTAAAGCCCTTTTAAGCCCAATGATAGCTGAATTATACATATAAATATTGATTAGATTCTGGGATGCAGAAGAGACCTATCTTCATCTGTTCAGAGAGCTATGTTTTACTTAAGTTGTGTAAGTGAGATTCCTATTCATCTTCCCCTTCACTGTTTGATTTACGGCAGACATTTTTCTACAGGCTAATCCATAATCTAAAAAGATTTTAGCCTCCCCTCCTGAAAGGACGACCAGCATATTCTTCCATCAGCTTGATACGATACAAATTCTTATCCTAATAGTGAAATGTTTCACTAAAGCTTGCCCAGTGATTGAGTAAAACCAAAACTTATTATAAGCCACAGTCATCCTAGGGTCCCCCCCTGCTGTGTAGCCTCCCTGGTTCTGTGGGTTGCAGTCTGATTGTTCTTTGCTTTATATCTAGAATCCACTTATGAGTGAGTACATACCATGTTTGTCCTTCTGAGTCTGGGTTACCTCACTCAGGATGATTTTTTCTAGTTCCATCCATTTGTCTGCAAACCTCATGATGTCATTGTTTTTCTCTGCTGAGTAGTATTCCATTGTGTATATGTACCACATTTTCTTAATCCATTCTTCAGTTGACAGGCATCTAGGTTGTTTCCAGGTTCTGGCTATTAAATAGTGCTGCTGTGAACATAGTTGAGCATGTGTCCCCATGGTATGATTGAGCATTCATTGGGTATATGCCCAAGAGTGGTATGACTGGGTCTTGAGGTAGATCGATTCCCAATTTTCTGAGAAACTGCCATACTGATTTCCACAGTGGTTGTACAAGTTTGCACTCCCACTGTTTGGAGAAGAAAGGAATATAGAGCAATGATTTTCTAAGTACAGAGTTTCTGTTTTGTGTGATGGAAAAGCCCCACAAATGGACAGTAGTATCAGGACATAATATCAGGAATGTAATAAATTAATGTAATTAATGAATATCATAATATAGTTATTGAATGAATACTGCAAATGTAATCAATGAATACCACAAATGTAATTAATATCATGAGTGTAATTAATGAATATCATGAGTGTAAATAATATCTTGAATGTAATTCATGCCACTGAATTGTGAACTTAAAAGTGGTTATAATCGCAAATATTAAGTTCATTTGAAAAACATAAGGTGGAATGTAATCACCATACATTATATGTACGTATGAAATTGAAGACATCGATGTTCTACAACAGAAAGTGGTGATGATGTCATGGGCCTGTGAGGATGCTGGACTAAAGTCTATCAAATTGTGCAAACAGGCAAATTGTATACTATGTGAATTATTTGTCAATAAAGATTTTATAAAACGTAAAAAAAAAAAAAGTGTCAGGCACATCAGTCTGGGTGGCATTTCACATTCAAAGCTCCTCAGGAAGGAATCCCAGGACATAAAACTAACAAAACCAGCAGGGGGGGTGGTGCTCGGAGGAGGCAACCAGTGAGACAGCGCGGAGGGAAAAGTGCTTACCACCAAGCCTGGAGACCTGAGCTCCATTCCCGGAATCCACAAGCACAAGGCAAAAGGGGACCGCCGAAGCCTGCAAGCTGTCCTCTGACTTCCATATGCACAGGTGTGCACACACGCACACATGCACACACACAAATAATACATAGATAAATTAATAAAAAATAAAAACCGCCAGGTTCTCCCCCTTAATCCACAAAGCCTGCTGGCTACGTCATTTCTCTGCTTTCTTGTATGTATGGGATGCATCTGTCCTTTGTCCTCAAGGGGAAAACCCACCACATAAAGGATGTGATTATGCCTCCACAAGTACACTGCCCACTGATCTGTATCTTTTTTGGGAAAATCCCCTTAAACGGCAAGAGTAAACTTGTTTTTAAATGCCACTTCAGGCTGGGCAGCACCGGCTGTTCTTGCCGAGGACCTGCTTTTGATTCCCAGCACCTGCATGGCGGCGGCGACTTACAACCAGCGGAAACTCCAGTCCTAGGTGATCCGATACCTGCTTCCGGCCTCTGCAGACACCAGGCATGCACACAGTGAACAGACACGTTGGCAAAACACACATATGCATAAAAATTACAATACACTTCTAATTTAAAAAGACTCAATTAGGTGTCTGTACTAAGGTCTACCCACAGGCTAAATTCTCCAAGACCAGGGCTGGTCTTTCTGTCCTTCAGGCTCAGCCCTTTGGCCCCAGCTCCTGTTTGATGAGACCCTGAAGCAGCCTGTGGCGGCTTGGCTCTTGGACCTTCGCATCCTTTGGGCCCCTGCTCTGTGTTTGAGGAATCACTCAGCAGCTTGCACCCTAATCATTCTGCCTCACTCGTGGGAAATACGCCTACCACCAAACCTCTATGCTTAATGCCCCTTTTAAAGGCTTCTAAACTCATCTGCCTTCACAGTCAGACATGGTCTCCTACCCCTTATCTTTGCAACTTCTCCCAGTGATCCAGTACATCCAAGGATTCTTGGGCTATGCACTCTCTCCCGCTGCCGCTGACACCCCCACGTCGGTCTCCCACCATAGCTACAGTTTAGTCTGTCTTGCTTTTGCTCAAAATGTCTTGTTCTTCTGTTCTGTCCCTGTCTGCTCCCTCCCTCCCATGGCCAGCGGAAATACAAGACCTGGGCTTGACTGCTCCGCGTCCAGTCGGCGGAGTCAGCTGCTACTCTATTTCCCAATTTCTCCTCGCTCTGGCAGCTAAACTTTGTAATGTAAGAGTCACCCAGGTGATAATGGTTTTAAAGACATGAAGGGATCCCTGGGAACAGCTCAGGGTTGCAAATGCATGGCAAGGCTAGAATTCCAGAGAGAGTCCAGTTGCAATGGTGGACCTTAACCGTTTTTAAAATGCCAGTGCCAGGGGACAGTCACCAGAAGCACCAGCCATAGTAAAATGCAGCAGGCTGAGATCTAGAAGGCAGGCTATGTATATTCTTCCAAGGATGGGGCCAAAGAAGTGATCCAAGCCTCTAAATTAAAAAACAAACAAAAGTGTGACTGAACCCCAGATACTGAACTGTGGATTGTTTGCTCTGTTGGAGTTGGTCTTGCCTTGCACAGATTATGGCTCTGCCATGCTTTCCCCCTCTTAAAATAAAAGAAGGAACTTTATTTTTGATATTGCATGTTCTAAGATATGAAAGTCTTATACAAAATTTAAGGGTCTAAAAATGTTTTAAGATACTTGAGGATATAAAAGTCTGTGTAAGCTTTGAGGGTCTCAGAAAATGATATTTAAGATATAAATACCAGTTACAAAGATATAAACAGATGGTTTAAATGCTTCAAATTACTTTCCCCTTCTATGATATTGTTACATTAAAATTTCAAAAGTTCAGAGTTCAACATTAATAGAATTCTGATACTGTTTGGGTCACCAGCTCAAGATTTAAGATTTTCTTTGGTTGTCTTCTAAATATAAACTTAAAGGTATGAGTCTATTCCTGCTGTTTTACAGATACCCATTACCTGCTTTTTCTACGATTTGGATTTCAATACTGATTGGTAATACTAATATATCTAAAACTTTTATGTCCTTTTGTAAAATAAAATTCATATAAGCTTCAGAGGCTCAAAAGAAGTCATAAAACTTGGATCTACTTCACAGAGGTAAAGGGACTCCAGATAAGTACAGCAATACAGCTTGAGTTTTCACCACCTGTCTATTCCTGAGGATGGTATTTTTCTCTCTGGAACTCCTCCCCTTCCCAATTACTAAAACTATGGGCCTGAAAGTTCCAAATAAGTTCATAAATTTTAATTTCTGTTCCTGGTGTAAACATGTCTCAACAGGTTTCCACTTGGCTGGCAGGCACATCAAAGCATTGGTTGCTGATTGCAATCTGCTCCAAACGACCATGAGCTCTGGACTCGCTGAAAGCTGATGTGGACCAGCCCAGCCAATGTGATTGTTCCCTGTCTCTACAGCTGGGTCAGACATCCACATGCTTCTGACAGATGCCCCAACGCCCAGCCTTTGACTAGCCTCTCAGCCCCACTGTCAACTCAAAGCAGTTCCAAAGAGAATACATTGTCCTGTGCTCCCTGGCCAAAATAGATTGAAAAGCTGAGTCAAAAAGAAACTCCCTGGCATAGGGAACAAAATGTCTACTATAATGCCCACTGACATACCAGGAAACTGGGCTCAGAGCTGTCAATCGATAGATTTATTAACTAAAATGGTTCTGCATTAAGATAAGATATTTGACCTTCTTTATGCAGAACCAAAGAGATATTATATGGCCTTAAGAAATTATTATTTCTATATAAATCATTCAGGATTATAATTTGGCTGTACTCAAAGATCAGAACTACAGGCCTTAAAAAATGGCAGTCAATGTAGATATTGCTGCCCTAGAAAAACCTGTTACACATTAGAGGAATCGCTCCCCTCTCTAGCTGAAATAGTTCTCCAGGATAGAAGGAGTCTTGACCTAAAATTTATTCAATTGGTCCCCCTGGTTATCATTCCTTCAACAAGGGGGGCCTATGCAAGGCCTTAGGAGAGCAATGCTGTTTTTATGTTAATTGCTCAGGGATCATTAGAAACTCCATGGCCCTGCTGAAAAAGTGGATCCATGACAGAGAAAGGCAGCAGCAACAAGGAAACCAGCCTGGTGTCTGCCTTAGCCAGAACCCTTACTATATTGAAAGGTCAAAGCAATGGCTTAGAGAACGTCTCTCCTTATCTAAGGTCTATTCAGGCGAACAAAGACCAATTTATGCCTAACCTTCTCGCTTTTACTTACATATTGGTAAGCTTTAAGGGGGCTGAGAAGGGTGCCCCACTGCCTATACAGAAATTGGTGAAAATGGTTTTTTGAACACCCAAAATAAGGCAGCCAAGTCTTCCCGATGGGCCCAGCTGCAACAGAAAGCGGCTACGCTCCAAGCCCATGCCTTGGCAGCTGCCCTGAGGCCACTGGGACCCCCACAAGGGGGACAAGGAAGTCGACCATGGATGAGGCTCCATCCCACTGGAGTTCAGCCCAAGCCAACTCCACCAGGAGCCTGTGTCCACCAGCCACAGTACTGCCCTGACCCTAAGCTTCCCATGAGGCCATGTCCTGTCTGCAGACAGCTTGCACACTCGAGATTGGAATGCCCCAATCTTGTCCTCTATGCCACACCACAGAGGTCTAGCCTCACCAACACTGGCATCTGACTCTCCCAACCTTTGAACTCCTCAGCCTGGTGGAGGGCTGAGGGCACCCAGACTTGGTGACTCACATCCCCCTCTCCAAGCCTGAGGTGGTGCTGCAGGTAGTGGGTAAGTCCTTTGACTTTCTATTGGACCCGGGAGCTACCTCCTCTGTTTTAACCTCTTCCTCGGGTCCCACAGTTCCTTTGCCAATTGCTGTCACAGGGGTGGATGGGACCCCCTCCTTCCCATTTAAGAGAAACCTGGGACTGTCTACATAGCTAGAAAGCTGTCTCACTCCTGTTCACTTACTTATCCTTCTCAGATCTGTGGGTATTTGGCAGTTTTACAGCTCTCCCCAAACCCCAAGACTACAAACACCTTGGTAGCTCATTAATAAATTTCCTGTTAAAAATACAGACAGGTGTACCTCATTCACAGACTTCATGGTACAGGATTAAACTGGTTTCAGATGTAACTTCAGAGGTTCAGAGTTTTAACACTGACAAATGCAGTTTTGATAAACTGACAGAGCACTGACTACAGACAGTCTTGGGAGCCCTTAAATTTCTGTGGACTTTACTGGTCCCAGCTTTTAGAGACAGGCTAGCATTAGAGAAGATATGGAAGATTCCCTCTTCCTTCACTCTCTCAACCACTTCCATTCAGTCAGTTTCCTCTGGTTATAGATTTAAAGATGTGTTTCACTGGGCTGAAACCAGGAAATGTTCATACCTTTTCATCCAAAGCCATAGCTTTTGCTATGACACCAAGATGTAAATCTGTTTTACAGACACAGGTTCCTGCACAGGCCCACCCCTCCTAACAGACTCATGCCAAGGCCAAACCCTTAGGGACTCTCCAGACACACCACCAGCCACTGCATCAACAGAGACACCAACTAGGTGAATACTGGCAGGTTAACTTCACCCACATGCCCACTCATAAAAACTCCATTATCTCCTAATTTGTTGACATTTTACAGGATGGATAGAGGCGTTTCCCACTTCAGAGAAACAGCAGGTGTGATGGCTCCTGTACTCCTGAAGAACACATCATCCCTCATTTTGGTGTGCCATGTCCCCAAGCTCCTGGGACTTCACTGCTGGTACCACTTCTCCAGGCACAAGTGGGCATCTGCCCAGCAACTGAAACCTGGTTTTCCAAGATGTCCCAGTGAAGGGCATATCTGCTCTAATCCACCCTTGCCTTTTCTGTACACCAGGGCACATCTCCGTCCCATTCTTTCTGGCAGTTATCACTCTTCCCATGGCTAGTCCCACTCATTAGGCCAATAATAACAATCTATTTTTCTCCTAGCAACCTGCCTTCTCAGCTCCCTCAAGGGACAGATGCCTGAGGTCTCCAGGATGACAGCTGACTGAATGCTTCTTCACTCACACCTCCCGCTGTGCATGACCCTGACTCTCATGTCCCCCTCCCCACTTCATCCCAGAATCAGCAGAAAGCAGTCTCGAGAATTTGGCACCCTCATTCCCCCATCGCACTTGCTATCCATACATAACTCACCTTTTTATAAAAATCAAAAAGGGAGGAATGTTAGCATTCAGACCCCCCCATGGGGACCCCCCCAGCGTCCTCACCAAGTCATCTTATGTAAAGTCCTCTTGAAGAGAAAACCCCTCCCCTTCTCTCTCCCTTCCTTCCTCTCCCTTGCCACAAGGGCGAGCACACCTCCCCCTCCTTCTCCCTCCCTCTCTTTCTCTCTCTCTCTCTCTCTCTCTCCTCTCTCCCCTTCTCCTTTCCCCCTTTAATAATAAAACATTTCACATGAATGCTATCACATGGTGTGAGTGACTTTCCGCCATACCCCTCGGCTCCAACCCGCCAAGGCTGCTGCCTTGCTGTTTTTAAAATACAACAGGAGTGCTTGCCCAGCATGTATAAAGTCCTGGGTCCCATCCTTGGTACTAAGAAATAAAATAATGAATATAAATAAACTGTTTCTGTTGTTTTCTAATGCTGAAAACACTCTAGCCCAGGAGTGGTGGCTCATCAGGTATTTTCTCATCACAAGGAGAAAAGTAGTAATTCATGCACTTGGTAAGGGTTTTTGTTGTTTTTTGTTTTGTTTTGTTTTGTTTTTGTGGAAGTTTTGGGGGGTTGTGGTGGTGGTGGATGGTTGGTTGGTGTTTTTGGTCTTACTCTGTAGCACAGGCTGGCCTTGAACTCACAGAGATCTGCCTACCTCTGCCTCCCAAGTGCTGGGATTAAAGGCATGTGCCACTGTGCCTGAACGTGCTTGGAACAGTTTGTTTCTGTTTGCTCATGGTGCCAGGGCAGAATTGTGTTGCTCTCCTTAAGCAAGACTTGGGAGCCAGGTGCCTGAGCCCACAAGCTTTCAGTCACATGATCCTAGACAGAAAGTCTTCCGATCTGTAGTGGTTTGGATGAAAGTGGTCCCCCAGTCTCAGGCATTTGAACATTTGGTCCTGAGTTGGTGGCACTGTTTGGGTGTTAGGGTCCTTGAGAAGTCCCCCAAAGACCAACAGTCATGATGCAGTCAGCAAGAGCGTTTACTATACCACTGCATGTGGGGTCACTCACCTGTACAAAATGGCACGTGGGCTCCTTTTAAGCACAGCCAAGGGAGTTCCTAGGTCAGCTAGGTCATTTGTTATGATTGGGTTAAGCAAGTGGCAATCATATTAGTTTGTTCTAATTGACTAGGGCTAGTTAGGGCCTGATTGAGACTACAGCTTTTCCATTTGGGGCAGGCCTGGACAAGTCCCAGGGTTTGTCCTTGTTTGGTTATTACCTGTGTGAGGGGAGAGGTTTGACCCAGGCCTAGTTCTTAACTGAGTTATTAGGGGCCTGTCATGGTATTTTCCTGGCCTCTCATTGGGTAGGTGCTGCGGATATCGCTCTGTATGCTGTGGATGTGTTGCTCTGATTGATTGATAAATAAAATGCTGATTGGCCAGTAGCCAGGCAGGAAGTATAGTATAGGCAGGATAAGCAGAGAGGAGAATCCTGGGAAGTGGAAGGCTGAGTCAGGAGACACAGCCAGCCGCCGCCACCATGAGAAGTAAGATGTAAAGTACCAGTAAGCCACAAGCCATGTGGCTACTTATAGATTAATAGAAATGGGTTAATTTAAGATGTAAGAACTAGATAGCAAGAAGCCTGAGCCATTAGGCCAAACAGTTTAAATAATATAAGCGTCTGTGTGTTTATTTGGGTCTGAGTGGCTGTGGGCCCGGGCGGGACTGGAGAAATCTCCAGCTACAGGTAGGTTTAGGAGGTGATGCCTTGATGCAGGAAGTATGTGGCTGGGGTGGGCTCTGGGGTGTCAACGCCATGCACCATCCAGGTTCACTGTCTCTGCTTCAAGCTCTCAGCTTCCTGCTGCTGCTGACATTCCTTCACTCCACCATCAAGGAACCATAAGGCCAAATAAGCCTTTCCTTATATACGTTGCCTGGGTCACAGCGTTTTATCACAGCAGCAGACCAGTAACTAACACACAACCTCACAGGGGACAGAAATGTGCACATATGTAGCCATTCAGAAATATTCTTTGAAGCCAGGAGATGGTGGTGACGCACACCTCTAATCCCAGCACTGGGAGGCAGAGGCAAATGGATCTCTGTGAGTTCCAGGACAGCCAGGAGGACATAGTGAGACCCTGTCTCAAAAAAACAAGAACAAAATACACCCTTTGAGTATCTATCTACAAGACGCTAGGAATTGACAGTGCCCAAGACAGACAAGGCTTTTGCGTCTGTGGAAAGACAAGCAGCAGGTGAGGGCACACGGAAGGGAGA
>CABHPP010138702.1:1039-41452 GCA_902168425.1 Peromyscus attwateri | reverse complement strand
TCTGTGTTAAAGCCTTTATATATCACAGTGATTTTCAAAGGCATAAAAGAACCCATACTAGAGATAAACCCTATAAATTGGATCAGTGTGGTAAAGGCCTTGCATGTCATAGTAATATAATATATAAAAGAACACAGACTTGAGCAAAACCATCTGAATGTTGTCAGTATAGTAAAGCCTTGGCATGTTTTGGTAGTACTAGAAATCATAAGTAAAAATCATATTATAGAGAAACCCTATGAATGTAGTCATTATGATAAAGTTTTGCCCTTCATACAGGAGTAAAACTTTTTGTCTGCAATCAATCTGTTAAAGCCTTTGCATATTACAATAGTCTTTGAATAATTGAAAAAAGTACTGAGGGCTTTTTATTATAAATCATTTGGTAAGATCTTTAGCCAACACCCTTACCTTCCGTTACACAAGAATCGAGAGTGTTCACAATCTGGTCAAGCATTATGATGTCTGTGTTTATATTGTTGAACCTGAAAACATGGCAAAATTAATTCATGAAGCCTCATGAATTTCAATTATAACATAACTCTTAGATTTAGATTTAGATTTCATACTTCTCTTCAATTGCATTTAATAAGTAGTTCAGTTGTAAAACTTATTAAATGGATTCGTATTAGTGCCTTTTCTGCTTTTGTTATATAATGTCTACATCAACTTATAAAAGGAGTTTAGTTTGGCCCTTGGTTCCAGAGGGATACAGCATCACCATGAACTTGGCATGGCAACAGGTATTGGACATGGCATCCTAAGTAGGAAGCTAGGAACTTGTGTCATCCACCTGCAGCATGAAGTAGAGATTGGGAAGTGGAAATGGTGTGCAGAAATTCTCAAAGCCTTCCACCAGCATTATATTTCCTCCAGCAGGGCAGGATTCCCGAAATCTCCCCAAATGATAACAGCAGCTGAAAAGGATTGATAACTCTGACTTGAATCCTGAATTCTTGGTTTTTGTTAATGAACCAATTCATATAGTCAAAAAACTCTGTAAGTAACCCTTTAGATGCCTCAACACCTAAGTTAAGGAAATGAATGCTTAAAACAGAAAACTTCCATGATTAAAAAACTGTTTCAATTTCAGTTATGTGATGCCAGTGTGTGCTTGTGTGTGTATGTGTATGCTGATTCCCAAAATGATTAGACTGTTGGATCTTCTTGTAGCAGGAATTATAGGAAGTTGTCCAAAATTGGACCCTGGTCCTGGGATTGAACTTTTCTTAACTCCCTAGCCAGGTCTCTATCTTGTCAAATATTTAAAAGCCTATTTACATCATTTTGATGTCAGGAAATAGGGACAAACTTAAACAAGAGAAAAACCCTATGTAAATGATTTGATAAAGACTTCAGACATCACAGTTGTCTTCAGCATCATGGAAAAAAATCCTTTTTTATTTCTTTTTTGTCTTTTTTTTTTTTTTTTAAGAATTTTTTTTAAAACTTTATTTTATGTGCATTGTTGTGAGGGTGTCAGATCTCCTGGAAGTGGAATTACAGACAGTTGTGAACTGCCATGTGTGTGCTGGGAATTTAACCTGGGTCCTCTGGAAGAGCAGCCAGTGGTCTTAACCGCTGGGCCATCTCTCCAGCCCCCTTGTCATAGTCTTGAAGTAAATACATTACCATGTTCACTCAAGACTGCCAGTGGAGATCATTACCTTGTGATTTTTATTTTGAAACATTTATGGTATTTACTGATGTGTGCTATATGTGTGGCAAATCCATTTAATGAAGTTTATTTTGTTGCCCTTATATTCTTTCTGTGGAATATTTTAACTTCTATTGTGCTTTTACTTAGTAATAAGTATTTTCTGTTGTAATGGATGGAATGGGATGCCCATCATATAAGTCATCCATTAAATATCCGGCAATATTTGATCATACTTTTCAAGTAAGTGTGTGTGTGTGTGTGTGTGTGTGTGTGTGTGTGTGTGTGTGGTGTGTGTGTGTGTGAAAGGCTGGTGGGTAGTTGTTCCTGCTTTTGTTTCTTTCATATATTCACCAATTCACTTGAGATTTTGTTGTTTGTTATTCAGCCTGACTTGGATGTCAGTAATTACTCAGTCCACGGGTAGATGATATACTCCCAATTAGTGCTATTTTGTCAAAACTATATAACAGTGTTAATGTTAAAATGAGACTGTAAGAAACATTAAATACCTCATGTGTTTTCAAAGCAGTATTTTCTTTTATCTGGTAGAGATGTAATAAAGTAGAATAATCAAACAAATGTGTATCGAATACCATAGATTGTGCTATGCAGATATATACATTTATGCATATGTGTATATATGTATATAATGTATATTCCATTCTTATTCCTGCCCCCATCAGTTAACCATTTGGCATTTCATCTTGAAGTATTGCCTTTGCCTTCCAAGGGATTTCTTGAGAGTTGCCAGATAATATAATAGCAGTAAGATATATTTTTTAACTAACATTGATAGTATGTGTTTAATGTGATTATGGCTTTGTGAGCCATGGCAGAATAGCATTGGGAGGACTCCTGGTCAATAAAGTAGTCACCCCAAGTTTATTCTTCATGGGATTTTTATCCATCAGCAAAGAGAGAGGCAAAAGACCTCCCTCTCCCTTTCAGAGACACAATGTTTCAAAGTACAAACAAGTGTAAACACCCCCCTTAATTCTCAAAATATCTAGTAGCCATTCCTTATGGAAAAACATACTGTAATTACGCATAGAAGTATAATACACCTGGTAACCCTGCCTTTGGCCAAAACATCCTATTATTCAGCCATACATGGCAAAACAAGCATAGCATCTCTGACCTTGAGCTACAATTAAATAAGGTCACACTATGGAGACTCTGTTGGCCCTTACATCATTTCTGCCTCTAAGCCCTCAGATATTTCCATCACTGTTTTCTAATTAATGGCCTCTTTTTACTTTCACAGCAGTTACTGTTTGAATGTGACCTATGTTTAGCTGAAGGACTTCCTAACTAGGAAGCAAAGGGTTGGCTTCACTAGTCACTGACTATGTAATAGAATTATGGACACAAGGGACACCATATCTTGGAATGGGAAATTGAATTGCTCTGACAAACTGGAAGACTTTCTACAAAATAGAAATTTAATCACACTAGAGCCCTTTCTGCCCCTAGAATGGAAGGGCCAAGCTGGGAAGGCTTATACTGACTCAATAATTAGATTTCTGCTCATCTAGTAGAGAAGCTGCTATTGTCCTGAGACCCAGCAGGGTGATACTAGCTATTGAGGGACTATGGGCAAGCTTAGCAATAAGGAGCACCAGTGGGAGGTATATTTGTATTTTTGTTTGTTTGTTTTTTTTGTTTGTTTTCTAGAGTTCTTCTCTGGTGTTGCTTTAGGGAGCCATGAGGGTCACCATAAACCATGATATAGTGAGTGGGGAGTATATGGCATTCTGTGCAGGATAAGCATGTTTGCTGCCCTGTCAGATATATTGGAGTTAAAGGCCCATGAGACAGTCTGGTTCTGTTGGTCCATGTGTTGACTTGGCAAGTGGCCCTTGAACTTTAAGCCTCGCTGTGTGTGCATTCCCTAGGGACAGGGAGACTATGCAAACCTGTCCATAGATGTGTTGTTTAAAGTATCACTCTCCTGTGTGTACACATAGGCATTGCCTTTGGTGTGCAGTAGGAAGACAGATTGAAAAACTGAAGGTCTTGTGTATAGAAATTCTCAACATTGCATTCCACATTCAGTTTTACATTATAAGCTTTACAAATAGGTTAGAAACTGGTAGAAAGGAGGTAATGGGGGTCATCATTCAGAAATATTTGTTTAGAATGCTTTAACTTTCCTCTATCACCAGCCACAATGGCATGATTCAGGGAAATTAAATTCCAGGGGACAAATGGAATTTCTGAGCTGTGAAGGTATCTTTGGTGTTTATGGGGTTGGGCAGGTGGATAGGCCAGATTCCACATTTTGTGCATTGATCTTTATGTCAGGAAGCACACATTATTCTTCAAATTTGTTTTGTTGTTTTGACATCAGTTAGTTTAGTTTTTGCCTAAAACCACAATGGGGAATTAAGGATGCATGGCTATAGCCAACCTTTTTGATCCACTTCAATTTCCAGAGAGAGCTCTTAGAGCGTGGGACCTCTCTATTTGGAAGAGGAATCAGTAGTAGCTGGAAGATCAAAAATATAGCAGTTTAGGCATCACTTTGAGTTACTATTGTTGGAGCTGTGAAGTATACGTTTATTTAGTTTCTATACACATAGAATCATAAATAACATTGATCAAGTTCCTTTTTTTTGGAAAATTTTTCTTGGTTCAGTTTCCTTAAGTCTTTTGATGAAAGCTTGACTATATTTTTGTGCTTTTGTTTTTGGCTTTTCCTCTCTATCTCCTTATTCTCTCAAATATTGTACACATTCTTGATTGTTGTAGATTTGTGTTAGGTATAAAAGTCACATGTCAACATGTGTACCATTTTTTTTTTCTTAATCCTATTGAGAATTCTGAGTTTATCCACATGGAACATAGCTTTGTAATCGGCTTTCTTGTTATAAGTTATTGGGAATTTTCTGTGTATTGTATTAACTTTATGCTCTAAATTGAACATACCCAACATCTTTTTGTTGTTGTTGTTGACAATATAGTAGTGTTCTTTGCAAAATTATAAAATGGCAAAAGATATTATTCTATATAATCATTTGTTTAGCAAACTACAGTAACTCTGACAATGAAACTGATTTGAAACAATGAACAAAGACATAGAAAATGGGCTACAGTAGTTTCATGACACAGAATGCATTGTTATGTTATAAAAGATATCCTGCTAAGTATAACTTAATTGAGATAGCAAAAAGAATGAAAGTGAAACATGCTCCAGAATTTATCAACGAATATGAGTGTGACATGTGATTATATAGTAGCATGCAAAGTAAATTTTGATAATAGTATGGAATTTTCTACAGATATCAACTAAAATTAGCTAAAATCATGTTTCATTGTAATAGTTGATATAAAATCACACGTATTTAGTATATGTATTCTGATGCATTTGGACACATTACCTACACCAGGCAACCCAGTTACTAAAACAAAACAGAAAACCATGTTCTTCAGGCATTCTCTTTCCATGTGGTGATGTGTGTTTACAGTATACAGAGTTCTCCTAAAATGACAGAATTGCTGTGGATCCCAGCATTCTTCTCAATATATTTTCTATACTATTAAAATTAGTATTAACAAGTATCAGAATTTTTATGCTCATAGCTATTATATTGATGGCAGTCAAAATATGAAAATAACCTAAAGTTTCTTTTTCTTTTTTCTTTTTGGTTTTTTGAGACAGGGTTTCTCTGTGTAGCTTTGCGCCTTTCCTGGATCTTGCTCTGCAGACCAGGCTGGCCTTGAACTCACAGAGATCTGTCTGCCTCTGGCTCCCAAGTGCTGGGATTAAAGGCATGTGCCACCACTGCCTGGCTGAAAATAACCTGAAGTTTCATTTGGTGATGACAAGCTTGGGCCTTTAAGAAGACAAAGTGCTAAATGAATAAAGACAATAGCAATGGCTAAAGGATTATACACTTATAAAGGAATCACAGTCGGTGCTTTATTGGTCATGAAACTGCATATAATAACAACTTGTGCTATGTTACCTCGCTTCTTAGTCCCACCTGATTTTCTGATTTTCATCTATAATGCACTCTCAGTTGTCAAGGTGATGTGAGCTCCAGGCATCTTGTCTATACTACAGGTGGCAAATGAAAATTAAGGGCAGCAAGAAGACAGAATCTAGTGAAAGCAATCTCCTTCAGAGGGTTTTCCCAACATTTATTTAGTTAGTAGGTGAAGAACTATTAAACATCAAGCTTTTTGTAGCAAGAATTGTTATAGAGATGAGATGCAATTGTGCTATTATAGAAATTTGTAAAAATGCAAAATTTTGCTTTATTTCAATGGAATGAGAGCTTTCTGCTAGTGATTCATACTACATGAAAAAGTAAAAGTGAGGTTAAGAAACTGACTTGTTTTAAATTAAATAATGACAATAAATTATAGTCTAACAAATATGTAATATGCTTAGACAAGTAACTCATCTGTTTGTTTTCTTATCAAATAACCTTTCTTAAATGGTAACACATTCATTTTTACATTGGAGAATGTGATTAAACATTTAACATTTTAATGTATCAGTCTTTATATGTTTAATGTATGATATAATTTATGTAGCATTACTTTATAACATTTTATATGTATTCATATATTTTAAATATTTATTCACACATTAGTTTCCTTAATGAAAATCAAGAGTTTTTTTTTTTTTAGATTAAATGAGCAATAACCTCTGTAATTCTATAATCCAAAGTAGTAAAAGATAACACAAGATAATGATCTCTGTTTGTTTCCTGCATGGTATATCTTTCACATTGCTGACAATAAAAATTCTCATTTCACAGATCTGGACAAGGCCTAATAATAAGCTTGAAATAAGCTCCTGTGTCATGGTCACCATCTATACACACAGAACAAGAACTGTATGTTTCTGTCCCTTTCTTCACTACATTATTTCTCTTTTTTCATGATTGATTCCTTCCTTGTTTGCATCTTCAGTTAGAAAATATGGAATTCTTTATTAATTGAAAATAGTTTATTCTCTCACACAATACATTCTAATCAGAGTTTCTCCTCCCTCCACTCCTATCACCTCTCCACCTCCCTTCTTCCCCAGATCTACTTCCCCTCTTTTGTTTCCTCTTTGGAAAAAAGCAGACCTCCAAGAGAGAATATACAAACATGACCAAACAAGATACAGTAAAATCCAAAACAAAGCAAAACCTTCACATTGAGGCTGGAAAAGGCAAGGCCATAGCACGAAAAGAGTCTCAAGCGCAAGAAAAATTCAAAATGATACCTGCTACCTCTGTTAGGATTCCCATAAAACACTAAGCTAACAGTTATAATATATATGCAGAGTGCCTGGTGCAGACCCATGTAAACCCCATAATTGCTATTTGAGTCTCTGTGAATTTGTTTTCATCCATGTAATGTAAGGCATGGGTCCCCTCCCATGGTGTAGGCCTAAAGTTAAACCAACCATTGCTTGGGCCCTCTCACATGTTTTGTTTCACCATGTTTTTGCATATCTTGCAGGCAAGACAGTATAATTGGTGGGTTTGGTAGCTGGGTTGGTGTCCAGATTGCTCTTTCTGTAACCTCTAGAGTATCTTATGTCAAGGAGACTAGAACATAGGCATGAAAGCTCCAAGGCTGCACCTGTGCAACCTCTGTACTTTCAGTGAGCCGTGAGGAGGTTATCTTGGGAATTGAGTCCATGCTGTCATTTTTCAGAGAGCAACCTCTCCTAGCCTTGGTCTGGATCATTTAGGGATTTTTAGAAATCAGCCAACAACTTCACTTTACAAAACCAGGTACCACCATTACTAGGAGTTCTCACTAGGGTCACCCTCACTGATTTCTGGAAGTTACCAGTGCACTAGGTTTCCACATTAACCCTTAATTGCCCTCCTAATTCCATGTGTCTGTCTCTACACTCTTTCTCCATATACACACCTGATCCCTCTTGTTCCTGCTCTCATTCACTACTAAGCCCACCCACAGAATCTATTATATTTACACTTTCTAGAATCCATAATTCACTCTATACTGAACCTTTCTGTGTTTGTGGACTGAAGCTTGATTAACATTTACCTAATAGCTAATAACTATGTATTAGTGAATACATACTACATTGTCTTTCCAGTTCTGGATTAGGTTAACTCACTCAAAATGATTTTAGTCCAGTTGTATCCATTTGCCTATAAATGTCATGATGTCCTTATTTTTAACAGCCAATTAATACTCCATTGTGTAAATATACCACATTTTCTTCATCCATTCCTTGTTTGAGGGATGTCTAGGTTGTTTCCAGGTTGTGGCTATTATAAATAGAACTGCTATGAAAATAGTTGACCAAGTGTTCTTGTGGTATGACTGAACATCCTTTGGGTGTATGTCCAAGAGTGGTATAGCTGGGTCTTGAGGTAGATTGATTCTGAGTAACTGCCATATTGATTTTCATAGTGGTTGTAAAAGTCTACTCCCATCAACAATGGTAGAGTTGCTTTAAATTCTCACCAGCATGAGCTGTCACGTGTATTATTGCTCTTAGCTGGTCTGATCGGTGTGAGATCAAATCTCAGAGTTGTTTTGATTTGTATTTCCCTAAGGGCTAATAGTGTTGAACATTTCTTTAAGTTTTTCTTATTTTTTCTTTTTTATTCAGAAATTTTCTATTTGTTTTACATTCCAACCAGAGAACCTCCTCCCCTCCCTCTTCCCAATCCCCAGCCTTCCCTTTGAAAACCACCCCCCATCCCCACCTCCTCCAAGGCAAGGCCTACCATGGGGAGACAGGAGAACCTGACATACTCATTTGAGGCAGGTCCAAGCTCCTCCTCCTGCATTAAGGCAGTGCGAGGTGTCCCACCATAGGCAGTGGACTCCAAAAAGCCCACTCATGCACCAGGAATGGATCCTGATCCCACTGGCAGGGGACCCTGTAAGCAGATCAAGCTACACAACTGTCTTGCCTATGTAGAAGGCCTAGTCCAGTCCCATGGAGGCTCTACAGCTATTGGTCCACAGTTCATGAGTTCTTACTACTTTGGTTTGGTTATCTCTGTATGTTTCCCCACCATGAACACGAGAGATGCCACCAGGGACACTTTATAAAGTTACTTCATTTGTTTATGTTTTTTTTAATCAGCCACAATACCTGGTCTCTTTGAAATATGGCCTACGAGTTGCTAAGAATATTTTTTGTTGTCTTTCTCAGCTCTCTTCACTGTCTTTCCTTTTATACATGTGTGTAGCTAGAGTTTTCCTGCCTGGCCCACGGTCAGGATAAATCTCTTTCACCTGCCAGTCCCACAGCCGCTCAGACCCAACCAAGTAAACACAGAGACTTATATTGATTACAAACTGTATGGCCCTGGCAGGCTTCTTGCTAACTGTCCTTATATCTTAAATTAATCCATTTCTATAAATCTATACCTTGCCACACGACTCGTGGCTTACCGGCATCTTTACATGCTGCTTGTTCTGGCGGCAGCTGGCAGTGACTCCCTCTGCCTTCCTGTTCTTTTTATTCTCTCTGTTAGTCCCGCCTATACTTCCTGCCTAGCCACTGGCCAATCAGTGTTTTATTAGCAATACATTTGCCATATAGAACATTCCCACAGCACATGTGTTTTATTGATTTTGTTATGTTTACTAATTCACTTAAAGGCAGGATCCCAGCACTTGGGAGGCAGAGCTAGGTGGATTTCTGTGAGTTCGAGGCCAGCCTGGTCTACAGAGCGAGATGCAGGGAAGGCGCAAAGCTACACAGAGAAACCCTGTCTCAAAAAACCAAAAAAACAAAACAAAACAAAACGAACAAACAAACAAACAAACAAAAAGGCAGGGCCGATACAAGACACACACACACACTATTTCCAGGCTCTGAATGTGTTAGTAAAGTGAAAGACAATAGATCAAAACTCTTGGCAAGCCATCTTTCCTGTGTACCTTAAGCATTGCAACCACCGTTTTCTCTCTAGAAAAGCAGGGATAATAGATAGTGCACATGCTGTTAATAGCAATTCTATGTGACAAGTTAGAATTCTACCTACAACAGACACCATACATGGCATCTTTTATCCTTCCTCTGCACTGTGCCCTTTTGCTTGTCTAGAAGGTTGGCTTCTCTCCCCAGCTCAGTCAGAACAAGCCTATTACTATTCCTGCTTATACCTCTTCCCCTAATCACACTTATATATCACTCACTTCCAACAGCAAGAACAAAGGATACCACTCAGAGGAATAAGTGGTATAAGAGGAATAAGTGGACAGCTCTCCTCCAGAGGGCACTCAGCTGTCAGGAAGGGAATTGAGCTTCACCAACCACTACTAGGTTTTTCCCATGGTCCAATTGAACATCCTTGAATTTCCTGGGCAATTAATTTCTTAAGAAGTTGTTCTGTATAAATCATAACAAATCTGGGCCAGCTATAGACTGAGCTCCAGGAAGGGAGAAGGAAACAGCCACAAAGTGAAAAGGCATTTGTGATCCTAAAATGGGGTGACAGAGATGAAAACTTAGGCTTTCTACCCTGGCCTAGATTCCCTTCTTATGTTTGCAACCTCTGACTCCCAATGGTCTAACAAAGAGTGAGAAGCTTTGAAAAGGGGATGGTGACTCCCGTCCTTCAAAGGTGTTCTCCAACCTCTGATCTACTGGAAATGTGGACTTCCTGAGGACCCTGCAGCAGTGGCAACCACAACAGGGAAGATAGGGCATTTGGTAGTGTGTTATTGTTCACAGTGACCCTCAGGACAGAGGCATAGATGTGAATTGAGCTCCAGGCATTTGTTCCTTCCCCATGGGCTGAGAAGGTATTACCCTTGCCATACAGGTAGAGCAGAAGCCATGACCAGGTCCTCACTCAGCTTAGTGAGCTTCAGAGAGAAGGGGCCTCAGGCACTCTGGAGGAGCCTCACAGAGCTGCTACTCATCTGAGCTGTTGTCAGAATGTTGCAGCCTGAAGAATTCCTTCAGGTAAAGAAAGAGCAGCAGCAGAGGTTATAGCTACATTGCATGCAACCTTGCATTACCACCATTGACTTACTTGCTAAGATTGCCCAAGAACTCTATGGCACTGTCACACAAAGAAAGGGCATCTTAAATATCCCAATTCATTGAGAAAATTCTTGTTTATTTATGGGAAACACACTCTGTAGTGACTAGAACAAGAGTACTGTGCCTCTAAGTTGTCTCATGTCTCAGAATGATGTTCAAGGTAGCACAGAACCAATTACCTTTGCTCGTCTGATTTTTTTCCTAAGGGGAAAGGGGTTGGGAAGAGCATAAGACCAGAAGTTCTGAGCTGTGGTCACTGAAGTGCTGAAATAATCTCAACATTTTTGTGAAAATTTGTTTTCTGGGCTGGGCAAGATAGCTTTATCTATTCCTTAAGGCTTCTACAACCCAATATTGATCCCAAAGGTAGAGCAAGACTATTTGAAGATCTGTCTGTGTTCACATAGCTTGTGATTCTGTGAGTCAACAAGGTCCCCAATTTTATTCTGATGCTGTGGCACATACCATGACTGAAAGAAAATTTAGGGGAAAATGGTATATTTGACCTTACAGTTCCAGTTCACAGTTCCTCTGCTGAAAGAAGTTGCGGTAGGAAATCTCACTGAGAGCCCAGAAAGTACAGAAGAAACCATGGAGTGATGGTGCGTATTGACTTGCTTGCAAGGCTCATGTTCAGCTAGTGTCCTCATATAGCTCGTGTCACCTGCAAGAAGGTAGATATGCATAGTTAGTTTAGCAAAGCTATATTTTACTGTGCTAATGGTCATCAGAGAAGGTTCACACTCTATATTTGCAACTGTCATCCTAAGCCTATGTTCCCAACGTTGCTCAGCTATGTGACAAATCTTAGGAGAAGGTCAGGTCCAGTCTCTAACAAAAGTCTCTGATTCAAGAGTCAGGATTCTGAGCAAGTCTCTCCAGCTCCAGGGAAAATCCAGGTGATATCTCTATAGATGTGCATAGCAGAGCATTGCTCTTGGTCTCTGCTTATGTACTGTCCAGTTGGAATAATGGGGTTCTAGTACTGTTTCTGGTAATCTTCATTGAGTGATATCACAGAGTTCTGCTTATCAGTTGCAGCCTTGGGTGTAGTGGGGTTCCAGACTAAGCTATTTTTATATGTCTAAAAGGCATTTTTTTTTTACTATGCTTTTTACAGTAAGGCTTCTGATACACTTATATGTATGGCCATGAATAACAAGTAATACACCAGGATGCCTTGGAGTTAATAGTGGTATGGCTTTTCATTGGGCAACTGAAAAAAATGGGAAAAATAAAAAGGTTTTTTTTTTTTGAGACAGGGTTTCTCTGTGTAGCTTTGCGCCTTTTCCTGGAACTCACTTGGTAGTCCAGGCTGGCCTCGAACTCACAGAGATCCTCCTGGCTCTGCCTCCTGAGTGCTGGGATTAAAGACGTGTGCCACCACCGCCCGGCGGGGAAAAATAAAAGTTTTACCTGTAACTGTTAGTTGAAGCAGAGTTACTAAAACAGGCATCTCAAAACACATTACCAGTATTAGAGAAGTGCCTCATTTGCTGCCCTGTCCAATTGGAAAACAAGGAGCAGCCTCATCATTATACCTACATTGGGTTAAATGTAAACTGAATATTTCATATAATCTATCATGGGGCCTTGGGTGGTCTCCACCAAAAATTTCATGGTCTGATAAATTATGGTATGTAAATCAACATACTTTTAGCCTTTCTTAACTGTAAGGCTTCACTGTTTCCTCACCTAGGTTACAATACTGGGGAACATGTCATACTTTCTGTGAACATTAATACTTAGAACGTGATTCATTACCCTTTCTGGGAGGAACAGTATGAGAAAAGACTGCAAATTTTACTTTTGATACAATGAACAATGAATACTAATACACACAAGCTTGCATTGTTGCTTCTCATATGTTATTTATAGAAAGCCTAGTAATCCATTATAGTCATTTTTATTTCATAATATACAATAACTTCTATTTAACTCAATGTGTTAATAGCACAACAAATACTACTATAATTATATTTCAACAACCTCCTTCTATTGATTGGATCCCAGGAAAATTGTAAAAAGAGTGGTCTTCTAAAAATTTCAATTCAATACTTGAAAAATTTTTAACAATTTTAGAAAAACATTCTTACGAATTCATTGGGTAGCTAGAATATTTACCTTAATAGTCATTTTTTGAGTTTTCATTAAAAGAAAATGTACAAAGAAGCTCAATTTACAAACAATATAGTTAAAATGTTTATAAAATAGATTTCAAGAAGAGATTGATATTGATTTCATAGAATGAGTGGATGAAGGGAAACAACATAGGAATATAAACAGTGTGAAATTTTCCACTTCCAGTTCTTTTCAAATTTGAGGAAATGTAAAGAAAATTACTTGGAAGCTCCCTCTAGTATAGAAAACTGTCCCGCTTTGAATAATGAGCCATAGGTATAGAAATAAACATTTATTTGAATCTGTTTTAAAATATTCAATATATAATATTCATTAAACTATACATTGTGAGTTCTAGGCCAGCTGGAGTTTTCTTATGAGACTCTGTGTATAACAACAAAGAAAAATTATATTTAACTATATGTGTGTGTCTGTGCCTGTGTGTTATTGAGACATGTTCCATTATCATCCTCACTATGTAGACCGAGCAGGCTGGAATTCAAGGGGATCTAGCTGGCTCTGCTACCATAGTCAGCTATATTCATTTCTGAGAATGATTTGACAGAGACCAGTGGCTGACACCTGAAATGACTTTAAGAGATATTCTCCCAAATGTCTTGTGTTCTTTATTATTCAATTTTGTTCTTCTTATACAGTTTGTATGTGTGTGTGTGTGTGTGTGTGTGTGTGTGTGTGTGTGTGTGTGTAGCTTTGGGAAGAGAGACTATATAGCACAGGTTCTTCAGACTGACAGTGATCTTCCTGCCTCTGTTTCTAGAGTGCTACTATTACAAGCTTGCACCCCATTTATGGCTCTAGTGACTTCCTCTAAAACTATTTAGTGAGACTTTGGAATGGTTAAATAAAAATAGCAGTTCTGTGGAAAGATGAAAGAGTCAGAGACACAGTCTCAATCTATGTTGTAGGAAACTAATTGTTTATAGGAATCTTTACTGAAGTTAATCCGGGACACTTCAGTGCATTTTAGAAAAGGATTTCAGCCTAAATCCGTACAAATCAAAATTGGAATTTTATTTTATTTTGAGACAGGGTCTCTCTAAAAGCTCTAGCTGAACTTGAACTCAGAATGTAGGTAAAGTTGGCTTCATACTCCCAGAATTCTACCTGCTCCTGCCTCCAAGTATTGAAATAAAAGTTGTGTGCCACATCATCCAACTCTTAATTTTATTATTTATTTACTAGTGACTGTCCTTATGTGTGTGCTCATTTGTGTGTGGAAAGGTATGCATGTGTGCAATGATATGGGTGTAAAAGTCAGACAACAACTTTGGGTGTTGTCTTTCCCTTCAGCATGTTTGTGACAGGGGCTCTCGTTTCCATCACAAGGTCATAGCTTGCAGGATTTCTTCTTTCTGCTTTTATCTTGCCTTAAAAGCACTGGATTATAGGCATGCACTGTTAGCAACTGACTTTATAATGAAGAACTAAATGGATAGTTGCAAGGTGAGTACTTTTTCTGTTAAACCATTTTCTTAGCTCTGAAGTTTATTAAGTAGAGATTTTGATGAGTGAGTCTGTTTTGAGTCACAGTCTCACTTTCTAACCCTTTCTGGCCTGGAAACCACTAGATAGTACATATCCAAGGCCTGGATTTTGCAGAGATCCACCCACCTAAGCCTCATGTGACAACACTTGGCTAAAAGGAGATGTTTGTTTATCATGGATGTAGTATAGATATTAGTAGAAAGAAAGGACTTTGGGAAAGTGTGGTCTTGTGAGGGAGAGCCACACTTAAGAATTATACAAAGCCATGTATGCAGTTTTGGTGACCTAAGTTCCATTTCAATGGATTCTTAAGGAGTCTCTCTCTCTCTCTCTCTCTCTCTCTCTCTCTCTCTCTCTCTCTCTTTTTCTCTCTCTCCATCCCTCCCTCACTCTCCCTCCCTCCCTCACTCTCTCTACTTCTTTTTGGTAATAAGATCATAGGTCAGTTTCTGAGGTGCTTGTGTGAGATTCTGCATTAATAAGGTAAAAGCATGGGTCAGAAGAGTTCTGCACTGTGCCTTATTCTATATGAGGTTCATAAATTCTGTCCTGGAGATCACCAGAGAATTGCTGCTTACATCTGGGAAAGAATTAAGTATATACTCAAACATTTTTATATACTTTAGCCTCAAACATGCTTATTGGTATTTGAGATATCAATAAAAAGAGGAATGTTTTCTCTGTCTACATAGGCAAGCTACACAGCAAATTTTATGTAATGATTAATACTGATTTTCAACTTCATAAGCTGTAGAATCAGCCAAGGGACAATCCTCCAGGCATACCTGTCAGGGCTTACCTAGATCATGTTATTACCTGGAGTGCTTATGAGAGATTAGCTTGTATATTAAGTTCGTTGGAATGAGAAGACTCTTCTCCATTCCAGAAGTGATAGCACCATTCCATTCCATTGTCTTGGTACTAGATTGTGTAATAAGGACCAACATTTTTTACAGTCTGTTTCCTGACTATGGATACGGTGTGATCAACCACCATTACCTGCCACAATGACTATTTCTATAAACATCCTTTTTACTCACTTTTAAATTGTTAATATTTGAGCTGGGTGGTGGTGGTGGTGCACCACCAGTACTTGGGAGGCAGAGGCAGGCGGATCTCTGTGAGTTTGAGGCCAGCCTGATCTATGCACCAAAACTACACAGAGAAACCCTGTCTTCAAAAAAATAAAATAAATAAATAAATAAATAAATAAATAAATAAATAAATTGTTAATATTTGAGTGTCCACATGTTGATGCTATGGAACTCAGTAAAGCTAAAGTAGTCACCCAAACCAGTCATGGTGTCACAATCCTGAGATCACAGAACTTAGGAGGCAGAGGCCAGAGTTTAAGGGTTCCAATATCATCCAAGGAGTAGTTCTACAATGGGATTTGGAAGTAGCCCTGATGGAACAGATGTGACTTTGATGGGCTCAGGCAAGAGTCCCTTGTGTTCTCCAGACCAGAGCAAGCCTTTTGGCCTCTGGATAATCTCAGTCCCAAGGCTAAAGGTATATTCTTCAGTTAGCATTCGAACCCAAAGTTCTGAGCTGTGGGAGATGCGAGTCCCAGTTGCCTTGAAATCCAAGATCACAACATTTCTATAATGGCAGGGTCTCAGGATGTGTGGGCATAGGGAATGGGGAGGATAATGTATCAGGCTGCTGATTGAATGCAGCTAGTGTCTTTCTGCCCCTTTCCAACTCATATCTCAGTGTCCTTGTTACTTGACAAAAAACAAGCCAGGCTGGTTTGAGACAAAAACAATAATTACAAGGCTGGGAAGAGGAGCAGTTTATCAGGCTCTTTCCAGTGCACCATTTCCAGGAGGTCATGACTAGATGGCTCAGACATTAGAGTCTCCAAGGAGCTGATACTGGTACTCAGAGAACTGCCAGCAACTCCAGTGCCCAGGGCTACACAGGTCTTCTCCTGTGTCCTCATATTCTTCCCCATCTCCTTCAGGTCTCTTCTTATCTACTGGGTCTCCTCGTCCCCCCTTTGCATCTCCTCAATTTCAGTAAGTTGTCAGATAAATAGTAGAATCAACATACAGTACACTGAAAGAATAGAAATGATACCATTGTTTATCTGGATAAAGCCCAGATTGTTTGGGAATTTGCTAGGATTCTTCTGCCTGAATGTCTTGATTGCCAATCCAAGATTGAATGATGACTTGTAACAGATTTCAAACACCTACAGAGAAGGCCTGAGAAGTTGATGATTACAGTGGACACCTGAAAGTGTCATAGATTCTAGAACCTCAGGATGGCCAAGGAGAGCTCCAGGTGTGGAGTTGATTAGCAATTGTAGGAAAAACGTATATGCCTTGGAGAACAAAGCCTGAAACATGGAGCTTCCACAGTCTCCAATAGCCCAGGATATCATTAAGAGTCTCAGAATTTGAACAATGTGATAAATAAAGCTGCTAGGTTATTTTGCCTCTGTTCATCCAGTGGAGGAGGTGCTACTGTCCTGAGTCCCAGCTGGTTTATCCTAGGTGTTTAGAGACCCCTGGCAGGCCTTGAAATCAGAAGTACCAATGAGAAGTATATTTTGTTTTTTCTAGGGTTCTCTTCCGATGCAGCTTTAGGGAGCTGTGTGGGAGACCATAAGCCATGCCATGGTGAGTTGGGGCATTTCCTTCTGGGCAGAAGGAGCAGATTGACTGAGTTGTCACACCTGCTGGCAGTTGAATGCACCATGAGTCATTGTGTGGTTCTGTTGGTTCATGTGGTGACACTGGCTGTGGCCCTTAGCCTCTATGCCTCCCTGAGTGTGTATTCCCTAGGAACAGGAAGTCTCTGAAGGCCTGGCCATGGGAGCTGTGGTGCTTATAATATCACTGTTCACTGTACACACACAGACATTGCTTTTGGTGTGCAGTGGGAAGACAGACTGAAAAACTGAAGGTCTAATTTCCAGAAATTCTCAATATTGCATTCCATATTCAGTTTTGTGTGATAAGTTTTACAAATAGGTTAGAGACTGTTAGAAAGTAGCTGATGGGGATCATTTTTTATTAGAATGCTACTAATTTTCATCTACCACCAGCCACAATGGCATGATGCAAGGAAAGTAAATTCCAGGGAACAAATGGAGTTTCCGAATGTTAAAGGCTCTTTGGATGTGCTTGGTGTTCGGCAGGTGGATAGGGTAGATTCTACATCCTGTGCCATAATACATGTAGCGGGAATTGGATATTAAATTAATCTTCAACATTGTTTTTTGTGTGGGCATCAGTCAAATTGGGTTTGCCTGAAAATACAAGGAAGAATGAGGGAATGCTGTGCCACAGCTGACCTTTCTGATCACCTCCATTTCCAGAAAGATCTCTAGGGCATTTGGCTTCTCTGTTTGTAATAGAGAGCAGAAGCTGGAGGGTGATAAATACAGCATTTAAGGGTCACTTTGAGTTATTTTTGTGGGAGTTGTAAAGTCTGTGTTTATTTAGTTTCTGTACACATAAAATCATAGGTAACATTGGTCAAGTTCACATTTTTCCTGGTTCAGTTTCCTTAGGTCTTTTGATGAAAACTTGACCACATTTTTGTGCTGTTGTTCCTGGATTTTTCTCTCCATCCCTTTATTCTTTCAAAAATACTGTACACATGCTTGATTGTTGTAGATTTGTGGTAAATACAGAAGTAACACTGTGTCACTGTGTGTACTATTTCTTCTTAACCCTATTGAGAATTCTGAGTTTTTCCACATGGCACATAGCTTTGGAACCAGCTTTCCTGTTATAATTTGTTTGGAATTTTCTGTGTATTGTATTGGATTTGTGCTGCAAATTGAGCATACCCAACATCTTTTTGTTGTTTTTGAAAATACATCATTTTAATGGTGCTGTTTGCAAAATATAAAAGGGTAAATGATATTATTCTACATAGTTATTTGTTTGGCAAACTACAGTAAAAGTATGAAAATGAGACTGATTTGAAATAATGTATGCAGACATAGGAATATGACTATAGTATAGTTCAGTGGCACAGAATATATTGTTATATTCCCATAAAAGATATCCCACTAAGTATGATTGAATTAAGAAAATGTGGTGATATATTGTGTCCACCAAAAAATTGTGCACCCTAATAAAGCTTATCTGAGGATCAGAGGAAAAAGTCAGCCACTATATTAAACAAAGAAGTCAGGCAGTGGTAGCACATGCCTTTAATCTTAGCATTCGGGAGGCAGAGATCCATCTGGATCTCTGTGAGTTCAAGGACACACTGGGGAAGAGAGTCAGGCATGGTGGCACATGCCATTAATCCCAGCACTAACCATAGAGGTCTGAAGGTCTGTACTGACAGACAGGAAGTGATGCAGCTGGGTGGAGAGAGGAAGTGAGATGCAGAACAGAAAGGCATATAGGCATGGGTATACAGGAAGGTCACTGAGGATTTCTAAGTATTAAGATGTGGATGGCTTCTTTCTGTTTTTCTGATCTCTCAGTTTTTTCCCCAATATCTGATTCCAGGTTTTTATTAATAAAATGACTTAGCAATTCATCTTATATCTGGCACCCTAACATCTGTGTCATGAATTCACTAAAAAGCTGCTTGTGGCCTTACTGGCTCCTACAGGAGTCTCCACCCCATGTTGGCTGGAGTCTTTTGGCTTCTTTTCCCCTGGTGGGTCGTGGGCTCTTTCTGGATTCCCATCTTAGATTGCTACCACACTAGGTAGGTGCCTTGAAACTCCCTCAGATTTCTGTTCTACTCAGTAAGCAGAATTGGTGAGTCAATTAAGATATGTTAAAAGGAAGAATTAGTTAAAAGAGAACTTTTTCCCACATTAAAAAAATGGGAAACATTTTTAAAATAAAGGGAATTTGGTCTCCGTTTGATAACACATTAGGCAGTTTGAAAATGGAACAATTAAATGAGAGGATAGTTAATGTTGATGGGATTTACATAATGTCATCATTTACATAATGTTATGAATATCATTAGGTTGATCATTTTTATTTTAGTGTTAAAAAGGTTGATTAATTTGAGTGCCAAGATGAAAGATTTAGAAAATCTTGATAAAAACAAATTATAGAGATATTCAGACCCAGACAAAATAAAGGTGAACCTATCTCAGCATTGAATTATATGGTTACAGACAAATAGCCTGTTTCAAAACCAAACTTTATCTATCCAGTAACCTTACAGGTACTGCCAAATCCTCAAAGGTGTATATGAGCTAACTGGACTCAAGTGGAAATGTTACATTTCAGGAGATTTAAACAAGTGCTAGTCTCATATGGTATGCATTCTCCATTTGTAAAGCACATGTTAAACTCATGGTCAACTTGTAATAGAATTATCCCTCAGGACTGGAAAGATTTGGTTACAGCTGCCCTAGAGGCTGGGCCACAGTTACAGTGGAGAACCTAGTGAAGAGAGATGGCTAAAATTATAGAACAATGATGTGGGACTAGAGGAATGGAAATGTCCCAAGATCAACTTTTTAGAGAAGGTGATTTTGCTGATATACAAAGACAATCTTTATATGATGACCACACCCTAATTTTTTGATGAATGGCAGCCCTGAAATTGTAGGACAGAATTGAAGAAGTTGGGAAGAAAATTAAGTCATTTACAAAAGTTATACAGGGTCCAAAAGAAACCTTCACAAATTTCCAACAAAGGTTCTCTTCAGCAGTAAATGGAATGATACCAAATTCAGAAGCTAGACAGATAATAATTGAATCTCTGGCTTTTGAAAATGCCAATGCAGCATGCAAAAGGATAATTAGGCAGTTAAAAGCAAGATCAGCACCCTTGGAGGAATGGATCCTGGATACAATATTGAATCTCATGACCATGATGATATATGGATAGGAGAGGTGATTTCAAGAGATTTGAAGAAAAATAATTAGTTTGGATGCTTTAATTGCAGTAAACAAGGCCACCTAAAAGGGGACTGTAAACAGGGCATTCCTAGAAATAATGTTTCTTAAAGGAACAATGGCAACATTGTTCTGGATTATGTAGAAGGTGTGGTAAAGGGAAATATTGGACTAATGAATGTAGATCAACAAAGGACAGACAAGGTAATCCTTTGTCTTTGCCATCAGGAAACTCCCAGAAGGGCCTCTCACAAGTCTTCATGGCAAATTCAGTTCAGTCCTTTCCTGCCATCATAGAAGAAACCTCTCCTCAGAGCAATTAAATAACCAAATGCCTGTTGTAAAAAGCCATATTGCTCAGGGTGATAGAACAGCTATAAGCAGAGAGAACAAAAAAATCAGAAGAAACCATAAAGTGCCTTTTTTTGGCAAACTTTTATAAATTAACAAAGACCAAAATTAAAAACAAGAATAAATGACATTCTCATGGAGGGTTTTGTAGACACAGTTGCAGATGTAACAATAATTGCAACAGAATCTTGGCATCCAAATTGGTCTTTTCAGGAGGTATATTTGCTAAATTTTAGAGAAAGCCTCAGGAGGTGCCGAGAAGAGGGTTTATTTTGTTATGTTTGGGTGAAATGTTCTGTAACAATCAGGTTCATTTGGTTTATTATATCAGGTAACTTCCACATTTCTCCTTTTTTTTGAGGACAGTACATTGGTGAGACTAAGGTTGAAGTCTGCATCTATCAGTGAGTGAGTTTCAATGTATGATTTAAGCTGCAGAGGTGTTTGTTTTTTAAAGGTGGGTGGCCTTGTGTTTGGGACATAGATGTTAAGAATTTAAGTGTTATCTTGGTGGAATTTTCCTTTGATGAATATGTAGTGTCTTTCCCCATATCTTTGAGTTAATTTTTGTTGAAAGTCTATTTGGCTTGATATTAAAATGGCTATACCAGCTTGTTTCTTAGGTCCATTTCCTTGGAATACCTTATTACAACCTTGGGGTAATAGCTATCCTTGATATTCAGGTGTGTTGGTTGTATGATGTAGAAGGATGGATCCTGTTTTTTGGTTCATTCTGCTAATCTTTGTCTTTTTATTGGGGATATGAGGCCTTTGATATTGAGAGATATCAATGAACAATGATTGCCAATTCCTGTTATTTTGTTGTTGGTGGTGGTGGTGATGGTGGTTTGTGTGTATGTGAGTGTGGGTGTGGGTGTTCCTTTTTTGTTTTTTTCCTGATAACATAAGATTATTAGTTTTTTGTGTTATCATGTGTGTAGTTTACCTCCTTGGGTTGGATTCTTCCTTCTAGTCATTTCTGCAGTGCTGTATTTGTAGACGAATGTTGTATAAACTTGACTTTATCATTGAATATCTTATTTTCTCCATTTACAGTGATTGAAAGTTTTGCTGCGTATAGTAATCTTGACTGACATCTATGGTTTCTAAGAGCCTGCATCAAAAGTTTCCAAGCCCTTCTGGTTTTTAGATTCTCCATTGAGAAGTCAGGTTAATTCTAATAGGTCTGCCTTTATATGTTACTTTGTATTTTCCTTTGCAGACTTTAATATTCTTTCTTGATTCTGTATATTTAATGTTTTGATTATTATGTGATGAGAGGACATTCTTTTCTGGTCCAAACTATTTGGTGTTTGTATGCTTCTTATACCTTGATAGGCTCCTCCTTTAGACTGAGAAAATTTCCTTCTCTGATTTTGTTGAAAATATTGTCTTGGAGTTTGAGCTGGTATTCTTCTCTTTCTTCTATTCTTATTATTCCTAGGTTTGGTCTTTCCATAGTGTCCCAGATTTCCTGGATGTTTTGTGTCAAATTTTTTTTTAGATTTAATATTTTTATTGACAAATATATCCATTTATTCTATTGTATCTTTAATGCCTGATATTTTCTCTTCCATTGCTTGTATTCAGTTTGTGAAGCTTGCCTCTGTAATTTCTGTATATAGTCCTAAAATTTTCATTTCCTGGATTGCTTTGGTTTATGTTTTCTTTATTATTTCTATTTCCATTTTCCAATTGTGTTGGCAGAGATTAGAGATGCTTTATTGAGTCCATGGGAATCAGTGAGATCCTCACAATATAATCCAGAAATCTTAGTAAATCTGCAGACTTGTAAGAAACTGCAAGTCTACTAGGTTTGCATCACTACATTTTAGGCTAATTATTGAATGATATACAGATACCTAATACCCTCTGCAGTACAAGTCATTGTGTTATGACTGAAGACTATTCTTTTCTCAAACCTCATGTTTTGAGTGCCTGTTCCCATACTGGTGTCACTGCTTTGAGATGTTATAAATCCTAATTTAGGAAATGAGACATAACTGGAGGACCTAGGTCTCTAAAGTTGCATCATTCAGCAAATAATCCTATGCCTGTCACCTCTCATTCTACTTCCATAAATACCATGAAGTGAACAGCTCTCTTTTCTCATATACTCTGCCAGCAGGATGTTCTGCCCAAGTGCACTGGACCATGGTCTAAGCCCACTAAAACCATGAGTGTGGGAGCCCGTTCTCGGGTTCCTCGTGGCTTTACCCAGCAGGTCCGCATAGAGGATGATTAGGACCACAAGCCTGAGTGCAGGTGTCTGAGATGGTCTGCACTTGGCTGTGCTGGGGGAGGAGGTCATTTGCTCCACCCCTTGGCATCTCTATAAAAACCCTGGGGCCAAGACAGTTGGGGCCCGTTGGAATAGGTTCCAGGCCCTCTCGAGGCTATCCTTTATTTTCTATCTGTTTATCTCCACAAGATTCTCCGCAATAAATCCTTCTATCTAATATTTCCTGCTGCTCACACTCAAGAAAACTCTGGGAAGCTGTGGGGTTGGTGGGAAAATGCCCCACACATGAGCTAATATATGTTTTTATTCCTGTTAAATTGTTAAAATGATAAAAGTTTTACATAGGTAAGATATCTAATAAATAGTGATATAATATGGGGGTAGGCTGAGAAAATATGAAAAATATTCCATTTGAATTAATAACAAAGAACAATGAAGTTTGACAATTAAGAAAAATCTAAGATATTCCACCACTTCTAGCAAGTCACTTAAACATAAATAAGATTTGAATAATGTAGGGTGAGACATGGTGAAGTCTTAAGTGAGCTGTCAAAAGATTGCAGATCCTCAAGTGACTACAGCTTTGGAAAGAATTTCTGAACTGGCTAGATGCTGAGTCCAAACTAAATTAGAGGAAAGAACAATTAACTGTGAAATGCAAGTAAAAATGGTCAAGGAGCAATATCATAAATGCAAGAAATAAAAAAGTGGTGACTACTATGCATTCTGCTTACACTAAATGTATTTGAAGTACTGTTTAAAAAGAAAGTGCAAGAGAAAATATCACTATCTGCAGAAAAATATTTTCTGCTTTTAAAGAGAAGGTCCTATTTATCTCAGGCTTCCCTTGAAATAATAGTTACATCACTGAGGATGATGTGGAGCTCCTGAACCTCCTACCTCAATCTTTCAAGTGTTGAGATTTAAAGCCTAAGTCAGAATGCCTGATTATAGAAAAAAAAACTTGGCAACATCCAAAATGTATAGATGATTAAAATTATCACTTTGCAGGAGTTTTTCATTTAGAGAGAAGGTAAATAATGCTACGGGTGTAGTAATCAGATCTGTGCAGATGTGGTCTCTAAGAACTCGGAGGGAGGAAGGAGGGGGAAACTGCCTTGTGCTACAGCAGTGATGTAGATACAGCATCCTCTAGAGTCCAAACATAAGCCTGCAAGACACTGAAACTAAATACCCACTTATATAGTGGGATTGTGGTAATAATCTGTCAACACTCTCAGCACAGGTTCATTGTTAGTAAAGTCAGCACACTAATAGCTCCAAACATTAACCTTGGTGACAATTTCCTTAGAGGCAGGTATATTTCAGTACTCTCAACACTACGTACTCAATCTCACCAAAATTTAGGAATTGGTCTAAAAAACATTGTTTTATTTAAAAATAATATTAGCAGCCATTCTGTTTTGATCTGTATTGAGCTAATAAAATCATTTTTATAGAGGCTGGCATAAATCCCGATAACGTGCCATTGTTTAATTTACATTATCAACTATACAGATTAAACTTGAGCAAACATTGCATATTATGTGTATATATGGTCTCTTGTAACTTCTTTCCCTATTATTCATTCAGATACATAGATAGATATAGAGATATTATAAACTAATGAACAGATGTCATGAATGTTAACTGACTCTAAGTTATGTATATATACAGATTACTAACAATATTATTTCTGACTCTTTTCCATGCTTTTTCTGGATGAAAGATCCTATTATTTGTACTGCATTTGATGCTAGCAAATATATCCTAAGGGCCATTCTATATAGTATGTTCACTGGAAGACATAAATATATCTGTTCACCAAAGCTCCGGTATTGATGACAATGCAGAGAAACAAGCCCATCTAAGTCTCACTTAGCGAGCCAGTGACTATACTGTTATTACTTACAATAACATACGTGACCAGTGACTCACAGGAGCCCCTTATAGAAATGTCCATGATACTATGCATGATGACTCATGAAGCTGGAATCCTTGGAACTCCCTGCCGATTTTGGAGGGAGCTAGTCCAGCTAGCCTTCTCTCTCCAGCAATGTTACCACTCATTTAATCTTGTAGAGATGCCTGTGACTCTGGCAACTTTCAGAGACTAGCAAGTTTTTGAAGCTTTCTAACAAAAGAACCTCCCTTTTGTCTTCAGGAGAAGATGCTTCATCTTAGAGGAAACAGCTATAGAGCAGGCCATCTGATGGATGCTCAGTTACACAGCAGAACCTTAAGGTTTAACTGGCTTGCTGAAAATGCACTGAGAACCATGTAGGACCTTCATAAGTTGCAAATGTTACTATTGGGAAAGACAGAACTGTTCAAAACTCTGAGAAGGCCTGCTTCCAAATAATGAGACTTGTAAGAAAATGATACAAAAACCAGTGTTCCTGTTCTCTTTAACAAATGTGCCCAGACTCTTGAATTAATTATAACTATTAGGGCTGGTCATGTTTCTTGGGAAATGCTTATTTCTAATGGATCTCAAGGTTAATTTGATGTTTCACGAAGAGATACAGTTAGGATTATATTTTCTAAAATTCTTTAGTCAATTTTAATGTGTAAAAAGAAAACCTAGTTTAATGTTTGAAGATAATTATTACCCTACCTGATAAATCTGGCTTCATATGAAAAATAAGCATAAATAAAGGATACATAAGTAGATATTTTAACTAGAAATCAAAATTTTCCAAATGTTACTACTCAAATACCATTATTAATTTGTTCTTTTGCAACAATGCTAATAATTATTTACATGTATCATTTAAGACTTTCTGTTAGTATATTGCAAGATAAATATTTTTGGTGTTATGAAACTTATTGCCTTTTATTCTTGTCATTTATGAAATGCATTTTAACATATTGATAACATAACTACAGATATAATATTATACTAGGGCCACAAGACAGCCATAAACACATAAAGAACAAATGTCAATACATGGCTAGAATGCACTGAGTTATCTTTTTTTCAAAATAGAACTTGCCTCTAACCCTTAGCAGGTGCCGCTAGCTGACCACATTCAACAATGACCCCATCTGGATCTGATTCTCCTATGGAGTTGAGATCATACTCTGCTCGGTCACTTGAGGTATAAATGAGGTCTCACTGTTTGACTCAAAAGGTCTTATTTGGAATGATTGAAATATTGTCAGAAACACATTGCAGCGAGATGTGGTGTCTTCTTGCTGTAATGTCATCCCTGGGGAGACAAACGTGGGAGAATCAACTGTTGAAGATCATCCTGTGCTATATTGAAAGGTCAAAGCCAGCTTATATAATACATGAAATCATGCCTCAAAAAAGAAAACAACAAACAAAACCTGCATGGTATATGTGTTGGAGCTGGGCTACATAGGAGATCCCATCATTATGTCCAGTCATAGCTTCTCGTGTGGTCTCCATTTGCTGTATGAAGAGACTTCTTTGAGAAGGGAGTGGGAGCTGTTTTTACTGGTTGGTATAAGGATAAGATTTAGAATGTAGTTAGGGATTATGCTGGTCAAGCTAGAGGCCATGTGGGTATGTATATGATTAAGTACTAAGGTCCATGAGTTCACTAGCTTCAGGAAACTGGCTAGATTTCAGGTATAATTTCACACTTTTCGACAGGATTTTATGTCTACTTAGACAGTTCCTGCATCTATGGCTCAATCAACATTGCAGAAGAGGGTCACAAAAATATGGAAAGAGCCAGAAAACAAGGAAGTCTAGTGGGAAACAGTCTCTACTAGAATTGGCTGCATGAACAAGACCAGTCAATGGCAAGATCAATGAATATGTTAACATGGAAAGAGAAATTTTCATGGGTTCCACCCCTAGACAAAGAAGTGTAGGCAACTAATGACTGCTAGGAGAAGGAGAATTAACCTTTCACAGGAAAGAGCCTCCTTATTGGTTTTCCAGTACAGAGTGGTCAGCTCTGAAGCCATTTACACAAAAACTAACTCAGCAAGTTGAGTTATATCAGGCACCAAGATTATCAGAAAAATATATTTCAGTTGTTAGAAAATTCACTCATTGATTTGGACTAATTTTTCAGACGATGGGCAGGACTGTACTTTTCAGTAAATGAGGCTTTTATTTTTTAAACTTAAGATTATTTTATTCATTTTACATACCAACCACAGATCCCCCAATCATCCCTTCTCCTGCTCTGCTCCAGCCTTCCCCCTCTGAATCAGACCCTCACCCCTCCTCCAAAATGGTAAGCGCTCCCATAGTGAGTCAGCAAACCCTGATAAATTTAGTTAACGAAGGACCAAGTCCCTCCCCCTACATCAAGGCTGAGAAAGGTATCTCACTATAGGTAACGGGCTTTAAAAAGTCAGCTCCTAGACCAGGGATAGATCTTGATCCCGCTACCAGAGGCCCCTCAAACAGATCAAGCTACACAACTATGTCCCATAAGTAGAGGGTCTAGTCTGGCTTGGTCTAAAGTTTGTGAGTTCCTACAAGCTTGGTTCATTTGTGTCTATAGATTTCCCCATCATTATCTTGGCCCTCCTTGCTCATATAATCCCTCTTCCCTCTCTTTGACTGGACTCCCAGAGCTTGTGTTGGTGCTTGGCTGTGGATCTCTGCATCTGCTTCTATCAGTTACTGGATGTAGGCTCTATGATGATAGTTAGGGTATTCAGATCACCAATCTGATTACTGAGTAGTACAGTTCAGGCACCCTCTCCACTATTGCTAGTAGTCTAGGCTAGGGTCATCCTTGTGGTTTTCTGTGAATTTTCCTAGCACCAGGTTTTTCCCTAAACCCATAGTGGCTCCCTGTATCAAGATACCTCTTTCATTGTTCTCCCACTCTTTCCCTCCCTCAGCTCAACCATCCTGTTCCCTCATGTTCTCTTTCCCCATCCCTTCCCCTATATTGCCCCCCCTCCTCCTTGTTTACTAATGGAGATATCATCTATTTTTCATTCCAAAGGCAATACATGCATCCCTCTCAGGGTCCTCCTTATTATCTAGCTTCTCAGGAGCTCTGGGTCATAGTCTGGTTAGATTTGCTTTACATCTAGTATCCACTTATGAGTGAGTACATACCTGTTTGTCTTTCTGAGTCTGTGTTACCTCACTCAGGATGATATTTTCCAGTTCCATCCATTTGCCTGCAAATTTCATGATGTCAATTGTTTTTTCAGCTGAATAATACTCCATTGTGTATATGCAATACATTTTCTTTATCCATTCTTTGGTTGAAGATGTGGAGCAAGGGGAAAACTTCTCCACTGTTGGTGGGAGTGTAAACTTGTACATCCACTTTGGAAATCAGTATGATGATTTCTTAGAAAATTGGGAATCAATCTACCTCAAGACTCAATGGTAAAACTCCATAGCCAAGGCATGTTTAATCATACCACAAGGACACATGCTCAACTATGTTCATAGCAGCATTATTCATAATAGCCAGAACCTGGAAACAATCTAGATGCCCAACAAAAGAATGGAATGGATAAAGAAAATGTGGTACATATACACAGTGGAGTGAGTATTACTCAGTTGTAAAACAATAAGGCTTTTAAAACCAGAACAGTACATACAAGGGAATTGAACTGGCTGGTTAATATTAAGCTGTATCAATGCCATCAGTGGGATAATGAAAAACTGGAGGCAATTAAGAAACAATGAAATTTAAGTAGGAAGGAAGGAGGAACATTTTCATTGATAACAGTGCTTGAGAAAGATAATTGGATATTAAACTCAAGGATTAATAGGGTTATAAATCTTCAAAGGAGGTATCAGCTGAGGAGATCTGTTATGCTTGTGGATAAAAATGTATGTAAAGTATATTACAAAGATTTTGAGTACCTTAGCTCACTTGAGTCCGGGAACCTGATCTAGAGAGATAGGAGCCTGTTTTTCCAGCAAAGGATCTTGGTTTAGACTGCAGCAGTTCTCAACCTGTGTGCCATGAGCCCTTTGGGGATGAATGGCACTCTCACAAGGGTCACTTATCAGATATTTAACATTAAAATTCATAACAGTATCAAAATTACAGTTATAAAGGAGCAAGAAAATAATTTTATGGTAGAGGGTCACCACCACCTGAGGAATGGTGTGTGTTTGTGTGTGTGTGTGTGTGTGTGTGTGTGTGTGTGTGTGTGTGTGTGTGTGTTGTATATGTCTGTGTTGGCTTACAGGTAAGAGGAGGATATTGGTATCTTGTTCTATCATTCTCTATCTTATCCAATTGATTTAAGGTCTCATGAATGTGGAGCTAGACTTAACAGCCAACAAGGCCCCATGATGCCCCTGTCTCTGCCATCCACATTACTGGGGCTACAAGTGCATGCCTACATTTTTTATGTGCATCTTGCAGATTCAAACACAGGTCATTGTATGTGGGCAGCAAGCACTCTCATTTTCTGAGCCATCTCCTAAGTTGCTCAGTTTTTTTTTTTTTTTAAACTGGAACTATGAGTGAGTCTTGATTGAATGTTTTATAGATTGAAATAAGTTAAAGCTCACAAAGACAACCAGAAGCTTTAAAGCACAAATCAACTTTTTACTTTATTTATGCAGAAATGTCACTGTATAAGTAATGGATCTTTCACCAGAGTTGCTCAAATGACTAAATCCTCCCATTCATGTTCTTATCCTGAAGGCTCTCTGACAAACCTGACCCTGATGTTCCTAGGCCTACAACAGAGGACAATGACAGTACCCCTGTTATTAAGGTAAGAGGCTCCTTTGTGAAATTCCTTTTCTCGTGAATTTTGTTACAATGCAGCAGTAGTCTATCTTAACTTCTGAGTCACCTCTCCATCCCTGGAAAAAAAGGCTTTGAAAGCATCCCTATGTTAAATTTTGAATTTCTTGGTGTCTATTATAATGATTTCCTGTTCATCTCTTCTTTTATTTTGTTAGGTAAAGTTCTGTTCATTTATCTTCTTAAATAACCATCTCTTACATTCATTGCTTCTTTTTAGTGTTTTATTTGTTTCTATTTCATTAATCTCTGGGCAGGTGGACTTCCTTCTTTGGTTGTGTGTCTAATGTCATGTTCTAGACTCCCTTAGATAGGACCAATGCCAGAGTTGTGTGGCGAGAGGTAGGCCAGTAAATCTGGCATATGAGATGCTAGACTGGACTTTCACCAGCAAAGCCATGGCCTGGAGCTATGCCTACGAGTGTGGATATGTCAGAGTGGGGGGATGGTAGTAAGGGAGGAATGCACCAGCTAAAGTCAGAGCCTGAGGGTCCAGAGTAGGTCTTTGAGTGTTGAGATGGCAGCTGTGGGTGCGGATGTGACTATTTCCCACTTCTTAATGTACACCAATAATTGTGAGTATCTAAGCACCAATGAGGACATAATAATTAAATGATTAGAAGTTTTTTTTTTTTCTGTGACAGTATCTGGTTACTACTAAAAGAAAATGAGTGGTTTGAAGACATGCACATGAAAACAAAATGAGAGTGTAACCAAGCAAATGTATATTTTCTCTTTCCTATATGCAGAAAATAACTCAAGATCCAGAAAAAACTAAATGTGACAGTGAATATACAACTGTCTATTTCCAGCCTCCCTCTGAGGACTCAGATGAAAAAAAAATGGGCCCAGCTTGCTGCAACATAGTATTCATTTCTTAACCATTATGCCAGGGAAAGAGTAAAGGAGAGGATGAGAGACAGTACTGAAAACTCTGAATCTGATGCTTCTGTTGAAGAACCACTACTTAGGACCTTTGGAAAAAGAACACACTCAATGGTAAGTAGTCCCCACTTATTTAAAAAGTGCTCTCTTTCATGATGAGGACAAAGATGAATATAGATGCTCTCTCTGTGGTACCGCAGAGAGTTTCTAGACTTAAAAACCCAGCTTTCAATATACCCTAGCACCTCCTTGTTCTCTTAGTCACGGGAACACTCTTGTTAGTCATTGTCCATAAACTTTGTTTGTAAAGTTACAGTCATTTTAAAATACAAGCACCCCAAATAAAGAACACTGAGACTGAAACATATCATATTAATCTTCCATCTTCTCATCAGTGGAAAATGTCTCAAAAACAAGAAGTAAGGAATAAATGTGATAAATGTAATATAAATACACATTTATAATGTAAATAAATGTAAATAAAATATACATCCACACAATCAGAGCATCTCTCTACAAAAAAGAGTGAGGAGGACGAGTGGCCCACCTGAGTGCATTCCAGTATGCATATTTTAACAAACTTCTCAGCAAAATTTAAAGAAGAAAATATATAAAATGTATGAAAAGTCTGAAAGTAACATCTGTCCTAACGAAGTCCCAATTCCCAATAAGCCTAAAGGGAGAGCACACCTAAAGGTAATTCTTTTCCCTCTGATCTAAAAAAATTGCATATTTGATTGTGTAGGAAAAGTTGCATCTGGACTGACTGTCTCTGCAGTATGGTAGATACTTTCCAAATATCAGCAAACCCAAATCATGAAAATAGCCTGTGTTTCCTCTATGATCCTAGTCCCAGGAGTACACTGGCTAGTCATCATCTAAGGTTTATGCAAAAAAATAAACTACATTCTGAGGGTTATAATCTCAAAAGCAAACATGTTTTTAACAACATAAAGTAAATTAATACAATAATGCTGAGTAAATAATAGTAAAAATATAGACCCAGGAGTCATTACAGCTGACAGGAAAATAACCAACATGGTGGCTGTGCAAGTGACAACAGAACAAAGCATATCAGAGGAACTGGAGATTAGCAGTAGACACCTGACAAAGTACAGGAAATCAAAGGCACCCAGCCTTCCAGGGTCACATGACTGAAATAAACATGACAACATGTTTTCCCACTCTAGACTTACCTCCTGGAATAATTGCATACTCTGGCATATTCCTCTCTTGCTTTTACTTAAACATTCCAGAATTTGTATAAATTTGCATTTTAAAAGTATAAGTTTATTGAATTTGACATGTATCTACCTTCTTCAATCCATATGGACCTTTTACAAGTAAGTCCACCTTTCACTATGTGCATGTTGACTCAGTTGGCCCTTCTAAGTTTTCTGGGTGCCTCAGATTTCAGCTAACAAACTATAGACATTAGTTTATACCATAGCCTGATTCCTGTCTGTACATCATTCTGCTCTATTACCTGTTTTCTCCATCCAAGTAAATAACACCATGACGTTGAAGAGGAACTTCAGCTGAGAAAATGTCTCCCTCAGATAGCTTATAGGCAAGAATGTGGAGCATTTTCTTGCTTAATGATTGATGTGTGAGGGCCCAGTTCAGGAAGGACAGTGCTACCCCTGGGCAGACAGTCCTGGGTTGTACCTGAAAACAGGCTGAGAAAGCCCTAAGGAGCAAACTAGCAAGCAGCTAAGTCTCCATGGCTCCTTCTTGAGTTCCTACCTTTTGGTTTCTGTCTTGACTTCCCATAATGAATTGAGACCCAGGGTATAGAAGTCAAATAATTGCTTTCCTCTCATGATGATTTTGGTCATACTGTTTTGTCACAGCAACAGAAAGAAAACCATGACATCCATTAAGCCATCACCCTAGCCTCATCTTGCAGCTTTATTGAGAAAACTGGATATGAAAACAAGAAAATATTTCACATGCATATATTTACATTGTACACACTATTTCAAAATTAAGTCACCAAAAGAGACATGTGTCCCAGAGTGCATACACATAGTTGCTTACTTAAACTGAATTCACCATAAAAATTCCAGAGATTTCTTCAATAATCTGGATTTTCAGTTACCCATATAGAACTGAATCCAGTGTGTTTTGAGCCATGCCATTGATCAGTATCCTTGCAGAAGGTTTCCCTTTTATATGAGTTACACATGAACACTGGTTTGCAAAAGATCCAATTTGTACTCTTTCCTCAATATTTTCTGAAATAACCTAACTACATCATTACTTCCCTTCCCTTTCTTCCCCAAACTCCAGCTCTTCCCATAGATTCCGCCTTGCTCTAAAATTCATAGCCTCTTTTTCTTTATTATACAGACACACATCCCTATATATGTTAATGCAACCTGCACAATCAGTATGATGTTACATGTTTATATAATCTCAGGGCTAATCGTTGGCATTAGCTAAAGCATTGGGGGAGGCTTTTTCCTAGGGAAGACAGTTTTTCCCCCTCTCAGCATCCTCCACTTGCCCATAGTTCTTTATACACAGTTGAGGCCCTAAGAGCTTCCCTCCTTCATGTCTTGCTGTCATCTTTGTTCAGATCATATGGAGGCAGTCGTGTTGATAAAACTCAAAGATTGAGCCAGGCGGTGGTGGTGCATGCCTTTAATCCCAGCACTCGGGGGATGGGGGGTGGTGGTGGGGTGGGGGGGCAGAGCCAGCCAGATCTCTGTGAGTTTGAGGCCAGCCTGTTCTACAGATTGAGATCCAGGACAGGTACCAAAACTACACAGAGAAACCCTGTCTCGAAAAACAAAAACAAAAGCAAAAAACCTGAAAAACAAAACAAAAATAATGCAAAGATCTTTTTCCAAACACAATCTCACAGCAAATGTCATCTACTCTCCCTCTCTAAGTTTCTGAACTTAATACTCTGCTTTGTTGTACACTGTAGTAACTATTGCAATGTTTTCAAGATGTTTTGTAGTAATTTATGTTAAGGAAGTTTGAATTACATGTTAATTCTTGAATATAAGACTGCATACAAGGTTTTAGAAGTTGTTAATTTGAGAACTTTTGCTAACAGGACAATGGATATTGCTCAGTGTTGGAATTCTTTCCCAGTGTGAACCAATGGGCATGACTTCAACACTAAAAATTCTTATATATCATTTATACTGTAATCATATTCCCATGAGGCATATAGTGATTGTTGTTGGGTAGGTTATACATTACTTTATTTTTATTTTTATTATTAAGATATTTTCTATTCATTTTACATACCAACCACAGATTCCCCTGTCCTCCCTCCTCTCACCCCCTAGCCTTCCCCCCCAACCCACCCCTCATTCCCACCTCCTCCAAGGCAAGGTCTCCCATGGGGAGTCAGCAGAGCCTGGTTCATTCAGTTGAGGCAGGTCCAAACCCTTCCTCCCTGCACCAGGGCTGTGCAAGTTGTCTCACTATAGGCACTGGGCTCGGAAAAAGCTGGCTCATGTACCAGGGACAGATCCCGATCCCACTGCCTGGGGACTCCCTAAACAGTTCAAGTTAAACAACTGTCTCGCTTATCCAGAGGGCCTAGTCCAGTCGCATGGGGGCTCCACAGCTATTGGTCCACAGTTCATAAGTTTCCACTAGTTTGGCTGGCTGTCTCTATACATTTTTCCATCATGATTTTGATGTCCCTTGCTCATAGAATCCCTCCTCTCTCTCATCATTTGGAGTCCTGGAGCTCAGCCTGGTGCACGGCTGTGGATCTCTGCATCTGTTTCCATCAGTTACTGGATGAAGGCTCTATGATGACAGTTAGGGTATCACTTATCTAATTACTGGAGTAGGCCAGGTCAGGCACCCTCTCGAATATTGCTAGTAGTCTAAGGTGGGGTCATCCTTGTGGATTCCTGGGAACTTCCCTAGCACCCTGTTTCTTCCTGTTCCCAGGATGTCATCATTTATCGTGGTATCTCTTTCCTTGCTCTCCCACTGTGTCCCTGTTCCAGCTAGAAACTCCGGTTCCCCTATGTTCTCATCCCCCATCCCTTGCCCTCCATTACACTCCCTCACCTCCAGTTTACTCATGTAGATCTCATCTATTTCTTCTTCACTGAGCGATTTATGTGTACTTCTTAGGGTCCTCCTTGTTAGCTAGCTTCTCTGGAGCCCTGGGCTGTAGTCTGATTATCCTTTTCTTTACATCTACTGTCCACATATGAGTGAGTATATACTGTATTTGTCCTTCTCAGTCTGGGTTACCTCACTCTGGATGATATTTTCTAGTTCCATCCATTTACCTGCAAATTTCATGATGTTTTTTACTGCTGAGTAGGACTCCATTGTGTATATGTGCCACATTTTCTTTATCCATTCTTTGGCTGAGGGGCATCTAGGTTATTTCCAGGATCTGGCTATTACAAATAATGCTGCTATGAACATAGTTGAGCATGTATCCTTGTGGTATGATTGAGCATTCCTTGAGTATATGCCCAAGAGTGGTATAACTGGGTCTTGATTCCCAATTTTCTGAGAAACCGCCATACTGATTTCCAGAGTGACTGTACAAGTTTGTACTCTCAGCAACAGTGGAGGAGTGTTCCTTTTGCTCTGCATCCTCTCCAACATAAGCTGTCATCAGTGTTTTAGATCATAGCCATTCTGACAGGTATAAGATTGTATCTCAGAGTCATTTTAATTTTCATTTCCCTGATGACTAAAGATGTTGAGCAATTCCTTAAATGTCTTTCAGCCATTTGAGATTCTTCTGTTGAGAATTCTCTGTTAAGCTCTGTAGCCCATTTTTTAATTGGATTGTTCAGTATTTTGAAGTCTAGCTTTTTGAGTTCTTTATATATTTTGGAGATCAGCCCACTGTCAGATGTGGGGTTGGTGAAGATCTTTTCCCATTCTGTAGGCTGTCATTTTGTCTTATTGACCATGTTCTTTGCCCTACAAAAGCTTCTCAGTTTTAGGAGGTCCCATTTATTAATTGTTGCTCTCAGTGTCTGTGCTACTGGTGTTATATTTAGGAAGTAGTCTCTGGTGCCAATGCATTCAAGACTACTTCCTACTTTCTCTTCTTTCAAGTTCAGTGTAACTGAATTTATTTTGAGGTCTTTGATCCACTTAAACTTGAGTTTTTGCATGGTGAAAGATATGGATGTATTTGCATTCTTCTACATGTTGACATCCAGTTATGCCAGCACCATTTGTTGAAGATGCTTATTTTTTTTTTTTGGTTTTTTTTCGAGATAGGGTTTCTCTGTGTAGTTTTGGTGCCTGTCCTGGATCTCACTCTGTAGACCAGGCTGGCCTTGAACTCACAGAGATCTAGCTGGCTCTGCTTCCCGAGTGCTGGGATTTTTTTCCACCACTGCCTGGCATGAAGATGCTTTCTTTTTTTCCATTTTACAGTTTTGGCTTTTTTGTCAAAAATCAGGTGTTCATAGGTGTGTGAATTAATGCCAGGATCTTCAATTCAATTCCATTGGTCCACATGTCAGTTTTTATGCCAGTACCAAGCTGTTTTTATTACTATAGCTCTATAGTAGAGTTTGAGGTCAGGGATGGTGATGCCTCTAGAGGTGACTTTATTATACAAGATTGTTTTAGCTATGCTGGGTTTTCTGTTTTTCTATATGAAGTTGAGTGTTGTTCTTTCAGGTCTGTGAAGAATTGTATTGGAATTTTGATGGAGATTGCATTGAATCTGTAGATTGCTTTTGGTAAGATTGCCGTTTTTACTATATTAATTCTACCTATCCATGAGCATGGGAGATCTTTCCATTTTCTGATATCTTCTTTGATTCTTTCTTTGGAGACTTAAAGTTCTTATCATACAGGTTTTTCACTTGCTTAGTTAGAATTACCCCAAGGTATTTTATGTTATTTGTGGCTATTGTAAAGGGTGATGTTTCTCTGATGGTAGAATTTTTGGGGTCACTTGTATATACTATCATATCGTCTGCAAATAGTGAAAGTTTGACTTTCTCCTTTCCAATTTCTCTCCCCTTGATCTTCTTTTGTTGTCTTATTGCTCTAGCTAGAACTTCAAGTACTTAATGGAGTAAATATGGGGAGAGTGGACAGCCTTGTCTTGTTCCTGATTTTAGTGGAATCTCTTTGTGTTTCTCTCCATTTAATTTGATGTTGGCTGTCGGCTTGCTGTAAATTACCTTTTTTATGTTTATATATGTTCCTTGTATTCCTGATCATGCTCGGACTTTTATCATGAAGGGCTGTTGGATTTTGTCAATGGTTTTTTCAGCATCTAATGAGATGATCATGTGATTTTTTTCTTTCAGTTTGTTGATATGGTGTATTACATTGACAGATTCTTGTATGTTGAGCCATCCTTGCATCCCTGGGATGAAGCACTTGGTCATGGTGGGTAATTTTTTTGATGTGTTCCTGGATTTGGTTAGCCAGTATTTTATTGAGTATTTTTGCGTCAATGTTCATGAGGGAGATTGGTCTGTAATTCTCTTTCTTTGTTGCATCTTTGTGTGGTTTGGGTATCAGGGTAACTGTAGCCTCATAAAAAGTGGTTGGTAATGTTCCTTCTGTTTCTATTGTGTGGAACATCTTGAAGAGTATTAGTATTAGCTTTTCTTTGAAAATCTAGTAGAATCCTGTGCTGAAACCATCTGGTCCTGGGCTTTTTTTGGTTGGGAGATTTTTAATGATTGTTTCTATTTTTTCCTTAGGGGTTATTGGTCTATTTAAATAGTTTATCTGGTCTTGGTTTAACTTTGATATGTGGTACCTATCCAGAAAAGTATCCATTTCTTTCAGATTTTCTAATTTTGTGGAGTACAGTTTTTGAAGTATGACCTGATGATTCTCTGGATTTCCCTCATTGTCTGTTGTTATGTTTCCCTTTTCATTTCTGATTTTTTTAATTTGGTGCTCTCTCTCTGCCTTTTGGTTAATTTGGATAAGGGCTTGTCTACCTTGTTGATTTTCTCAAGGAACCAACTCTTTGTTTCATTGATTCTCTGTATTGTTCTCTTTGTTTCAATTTCATTGATTTCAGCCCTCAACTTGATTATTTCCTGGCATCTATTCCTCCTGGGTGAGTCTGCTTCTTTTTGTTCTAGAGCTTTCAGGTGTGCTGTTGAGTTGCTAGTGTGAGATTTCTCTATCCTCTGTATGTAGGCTTTTAGTGCTATGAATTTTCCTCTTAGCACTGCTTTCATAGAGTCCCATAAGTCTGGGTATGTTGTATATTCATTTTCATTGAATTCTAGGAAATCTTTAATTTTTTTATTTCTTTCTTGAACCATTGGTGATTCAGTTGAGCATTATTTAGTTTCCATGAGATTGTAGGCTTTCTGTAATTTTTGTTGTTGTTGAAATCTAACTTTAAGCCATGGTGGTCTGATTAAAATACAGGAGGTCATTAAAATTTTTTGTATCCATTGAGATTTGCTTTTTGACCAAGCATGTGGTTGATTTTAGAGAAGGTTCCATGGGGTGCTGAGAAGACGGTATATTCTTTTGTGTTAGGGTGTTCTGTAGATATCTATTAAGTTCATTTGAGTCATAATATCTGTCAGTTCCCTTATTTCTCTGTTAAGTTTCTGTCTTGCAGACCTGTCCATTGTTGAGAGTGGGATGTTGAAGTCTCCCACTACTAGTCTGTGGGATTTGATGTGCAATTTAAGCTTTAGTAATGTTTCTTTTACAAATGTGTGTGCTCTGGTATTTGGGGCATAAATGTTCAGAATTGAAACTTCACCTTTGTGGATTTTTCCTATGATGAATATGTAATATCCTTCCCAATCTCTTCCAATTGATTTTAGTTTGAAGTTTATTTTATTAGATATTAGGATAGCTACACCAGCTTGCTTCTTAAGTCCATTTGATTGGAAACTCTTTTCCCAGCCTTTTACTCTGAGGTAGTGTTTGTCTTTGAAGTTGAGGTGTGTTTCTTGTATGCAGCAGAAGGATGGATCCTGTTTGCATATCCACTCTGTTATCTTGTGTCTTTTTATAGGCAAATTGAGACCATTGATATTATTGGATATTAATGACCAGTGATTGTTAATTCCTGTTATTTTTTGGTGATAGTGTTGTGTGTTTCCCTTCTTTGGTATGTGTTGATGCGGATTATCTATTGTCTCTGTTTTCATGTGTGTATCTAACTTCTTTAGGTTGGATTTTTCCTTCTAGTGCTTTCTGTAGGTCTGGATTTGTGGACAGGTATTGTTTAAGTGTGGTTTTATCACGGAATATTTTGTTTACTCCATCTATGGTGATTGAGAGTTTTGCAGGGTATGATAGTCTGGGTTGGCATCCATGGTCTCTTAGTGTCTGCATTATGTCTGTCCGGGACCTTCTGGTTTTCAGAGTCTTTATTGAGACGTCAGATGTTATTCTGATGGGTCTGCCTTTATATGTTACTTGGCCTTTTTCCTTTGCAGCTCTTAATATTTTTTCTTTATTCTGTATGTTTAGTGGTTTGATTATTATATGGTAAGGGGACTTTTTTTTGGATCTAGTCTATTTGTTGTTCTATAAGCCTCTTGTATCTTTATAGGCATTTCCTTCTTTAGATTGGGAAAGTTTTCTATGATTTTGTTGAATATATTTTCTGTGCCTTTGAGTTGGTATTCTTCTCCTTCTTCTATCCCTGTTATTCTTAGATTTGGTCTTTTCATGGTGTCCCAAATTTCTTAGACATTTTGTAGTATAACTTTGTTGGCTTTAGTGTTTTCTTTGACTGATTAATCTATTTCCTCTATCGTGTCTTCAATGCTAGAGATTCTCTCTTCCAATTGGTTTTTATGTTGTTGACTGTATTTTTGCACTGGCATCTACCCATCTCTTCCTCCACTGGGTGCAAGGGGTGTCTGTGTCTGAGGGAGCCTCTCTTGGTCTGATCAATACTCTTGTTCCAATGGGAACTCTTGGTCTAATCGGGGCTCTTGGTCCAATGGTGCTGATGGACTCTGTGTCTCAGGGAGCACCTCTTAGTTCAATTGGCTCTGGCTGGCTCTATCTCAGGGATCAGCTACAGTCTCGGAGGGTTGGTGGAATTGGGAGGGGTGGGGCTTGTAGGTTACAGGGTTTGGTGGGGGATGGTGAGAGTTTGACCTGCCTGCAGGATAGGTGCTTGCTGGCTTGAAACTGGAACTGCAATGGATGGTGGTGTGGGGGCACACATTTGTGCCCCTGGCCAAAAGCCTAGAGGCTAGGGTGTTTGACTATGAGAACAAAGACTCACCTCTTAGTCCAATCAGTGCTGGTGGGCACTGTCTGAGGGAGCAGCTGCAGTATCAGAGGGTGGGTGGGTTTCAGGTTATGCATTACTATTAAGCATATTATATCCCACTCTTCATACTTATGCCTTAAAAGTGTCCATGACCTGGCAGATTTATCATTCTGTAATCAACCCATGTCAGTCATATATGAATTTTCCTTCATAAACCATTGTCTTTATTTCTAACATTTTGCCTAAAATTTATCTAGAAATATATTATAAAGCATGAAATATTTATATGTAAACTATAAAACTTATTTTTTATAAAAGGGCTGGACTGATTGTTCAGTATTTAAAGCCATTACTGTTCTTCTAAAATGATCTGGGATTAGTCCCCAGCACCCACATAGTAACAAAGAACCACATGTAACTCCAATTCCAAGGAATCTAATACAGATCTTCAAAAGCTCCAGCACACACATGGTACACATGCAGACAGTGAGGGATGCATGTACATAAACAAGTTAAAATAAACATAGACTCTTAGAATCTAGTCATTTTCTGTGAAAACTTTCTTTAGATTATTTTTACAATTGAGGTAAATTTCATTCTGAAAAATTTGCACACTCTTACTTGTATAATGTCCCCTAATGATATATGTATAAGTTTAAGCTTCCTGATTAAGTGATTGGCATTATGCACAATGTGTCTGTAATAACCATCATGATAGGATGAGTTTAAAAAAATTCATTCCCCCTCTCTGCACCTCTCCCTACATCTCTCTCGGTCCCTCTCTGTCTCTGTCTCTCTCTCTCTCTGCATCTCTCTGACTCTCTCTGTGTCTGTCTGTCTCTCTGTTTCTCTGTCTGCTGTCTCTCTCTCTCTCTCTCTCTCTCTCTCTCTCTCTCTC